>MAPW01000136.1:0-90097 GCA_001689995.1 Tilletia indica
GCAAATAGTATATATACTATAGTATATAGGAATAGTATGTACTACCATAGTCCATAATATGTTAAACACTGTCGCCGGGTATCTAGAAACCCTGACACTGAGGTTTTGAGATCATGCCAAGTGAGGAAACCGGCATAGACTGAAGGTTTCGTGAAAAACTGAATGAGTTTTCCCACCTGAGATTATCTCGGGAAACTTGCGGGTTTTACATCAGTTGTCCCCTAGGGAAAACGGCTGGGTGGAAAGCAGTGACTTTTGCCTCAAACGGCTTATTTGTTGCGTCTTTATTTGGAGGATCGTTCTGCTCCGTGACTGTTTTGAAGGTGGGAAAAAACCACGTGGCCGTTGTCAATGTTCGGCGTCTAGATTCTCGATCGCAACACAAACTTGGACAAAATTCACGTGCCAGTAAAAAGCTTTTGCAGCCGCTGCGCTTTGCATCCCACGCCATCCATGGATGCTCCCCAAAAGCCCCATGAACACTCCATTTTCGCAATGTTTCCACCAAACCTCCATATTTTGTTCTATTGAGGTCATAATTCAGTGCCGTTAAAGTCAAATGTGTCGCCTTGTAAATTCACTTCACACTTTCGCACCTCCTTCTTGATCCCTGTTCAGTATGTACTCGTCTCCTGAGGCTACTTGAGCCCAACGCTAAACCACCTCCGTGTTTCTTGTTCCTGCCAACAGTGCCTGGTACCTTGCCCCTGGGAATCACTTCTCACATCAGGTATCACTACTATATCTGTTCTTGAGACTATCTGGAGATTATTTGACTTTATATACATATCGGTGGGAAGTCCCGAGGTTCGAGTCGAGCGATCAGACCGACGAGAGGATGTTGGGCAGCATTTGATTCGACACGACACCAATTTTCCAAATGGTGAGTCGCATAGAAGCAGCTTCCATACGAGGTTGAAGTAGCGAAACTGAAGGAGGGCGTTGAGGATTCGAATTGAGTGTCTTGATTGCTGATGACAGTAGTAGCTCTGTCCTGTTCCTTACCGCTTTCGCTGGTTCAAGCCATTGTTTCGGAGCGGATTACTCCTTATTGGCTCCTTGTGTTCAGCATTCAGAGTGCAGCGTCTCCCTCAGCATGCACACATCCTCAAGCACTAATCCTGGCTAAGGAGGTGGGTTATCGTGCACTCGTACATTGGAAAGGAAATGGCGAAGGGCAGGCTACAGGACTTCAGCAGGCCGATTCCCTCTCGTCCCCTTACCTTCACAAGAACCGATCGCTGACTCTTATTCCCATGCCGCCCAGGTTTCGCATTCACTTGCGCCTTTCTTTCTCACCCCCCCCCCCCCTTTTTTTTTCCTTTTCTGTCCAAACGGAATGTTCTCCTCAGCTCTTCATTCATCCCCTCCGCAGGCATAAACACCACACGCCTCCATCGCTTCCCTTAACAGCCATGTCCTTCCTCACAAGCCTGCCTGTGACGCCGCCAGTCAAGTCGACTTCGTTGTCTTCGTCGCAGATCAGCAGATCTATATCGCTCGCCTCGACTGTAATACTCTCGTCTTCCGAGTCTTCAGAACCGGAGGATACGGCTTGGGTGTCTACGCTTCAAGAACTCAGGAAAAGTGCCCTTTACCTCGGTGCACTCAACGAAACATCTCCCGCGACACCTGCGAGCAACGACGACGATTGCCGGCCGTCACCGTCTCCACTACCTACCAAAGTCGTCTCGCCCGCCCCACTCATCCCGTTCTTTCCGGGAATCACGACTCCCACCTCGGCACCACTCTACGTGTCCCGCATCCGATCCCGCACCAACAAGGACGACACAGCCACATTTTTTGACGTTTTTGCGCCCGAGGTGGATACACCTTCACCGATTCGTCTCACTCGCCAGCTTTCTTTCCTTTCTTTGCCCTCCTTACCAGTAACATCCATGAGCACGACTTGGCAACTTCCACAGGTGGTTCTGGAGGAAGACGAGAGCGAGCGGCAAACACCTCAGTTACGACACTCATTCCGGCTCTCTGACGCTGGGATACATTCGTCTGCAGGGTGCAGCTCCGTCAGTGCTCTTGGACGACCGCTCGGTTCTCCAATATCGTTATGGCGGGCACGGAACGGGTCCGAGGTATCCTTCGACGGATCGGTATCCGCATTGGCACTCCCGGACAGCAACAGGCTTTCGACGGTCAGCTGCCATACGTTTGGTCATTCAATCGAACACTCAGCATCGATGAAGGTCCTGTATGGGAAATCACCTTCACCAGCCGTCAGTGTTGTCGCGACACCGAGCGCAGAGGCACCCGACTTTTCAGCTGGCCATCCAGAGCTTGTGACGTCCTCCCTGTTGCAACCAGTCATCAGCCCCGGCATGCGTCGACCACTCGATGATTCGCCAGCCGTTGGAGGCGAGAAGCCTCGTAGACGAAGAGGATCGGGTCCACGGAAAGCAGCTAATGGAGCTCCTCGGTCCATCTTTGTGTACCAGACCACTGCACCGCCAGTACTAGCACTGCCTCGACCTTATCCTTCCCTTGAAGACATAAAGAGAGCGCGCCGTAACAGTGCTGCGAAGGTAACCATTAGTCCGGCGCCTTCCTCTGCTACGTCCCGATCTGCATATGCAGATGTCAGCGACTACGACGCGCTCAGTCCCGGCTCCCAACGAAGTCTCATCTCCCCTGGCAGTCGGCAAGCTCTGGGTCCTGGGGCGTTCTCAAGGTCTGGTACATATTCCGGCTCACCAGACACAGTCATCGAATCAAACGGCAACAGGAGAAAGTACAGTAACGACCCTCTTCAAGTCGTCACCACTGCCTTCGCCAGTCCAAGCCACGGCTCTCCTATTCTTTCGATGTCAGTAACAAGAACCAAAGTGCAGACCGAACGCTTTCACAAGAGCAAAGCGCACAGTTGCAAGGCGAAAGTCGCGTTGCCGAGGAGAAAACGCAAGTATGCTCGACATCCGCACGTCGGCAGAAGCTCAAACACGATTGACACCTATGATCCCACTTAGGTCGAGCAGTACAAATTTGATTGCACCACCTTCGCCAGCCGGTCCATCGCATGTACCAATCACAGCGGCGTCCAGCATGCCGATTCCGCAGATCTCTGTCAGCGCTTACTCGCCGCAGCCGGATAGCTTCTCGCCTGTACTTCCTCACCAGCAGGCTGTCGAAGTAGCTCCTGGGATAGTTGGCGCGGCACGTCAGGATACCCGGGGAATCGTGCCGAAAGCTGCGAAACTTCTCAAGGGTGCCAAGTTGAGTCGTTGGAAGCAGAAGGGCCTACCCGAGACTCCAAACATCGGTCCCCGTCTTTCTTCGCCGCCCGAAAGCGTCAATCTGGCACAATGCAGTCCCCTGAGGCGCTCGGCTTCCGCGTTGTCCATGCTGATGAAATTGGACAAGAACAGTTCTGCGCCTACGGCGGCTAAGGACGGCGGGTCAAGAGCAGGGCAAGTGTCAGCCAAAGACGAGGCTGTCATTCCTATTGCGATCATCTCTCGGGAAAACAGTCTGGTTTTGGATCGAGAGGAGGCGGAGCGGTTTGAAAAGGTTGGGACAGCGTCGTTGACTGCGGGAGGTCGGTCGGCGAGAGGGACAAGCGATGAAGAGGATGTGGAATTGTTGGAAGATGGTATGGCGTGTTTGCCTCGGAAGATGGTTTCGATGCAGGATGCTCTGGCCATGGGTCCGGACCTCAACCTGGTCCTGGTCCACGATGAGCGCGAATTCGAAAAGAAGAAGCATCAGCAGCAAACATCGGCGGTGGGGGTGGAAGGTAAGAAAGGTTGGATTGGGGTACCTGCTGCTCTTCGCTCCGTGCGATCATTTGCGTCTTTGGCGAACCCTCGTTCACCGCGCAAGCCCAGCTTAGGGATTAACGTTCCTCTTCCTACACCACCGGACGAGAGGGACGCTGACAAGCCACGATCTGCCGGACGAAGCAAGACACCGTCGAACGCTCCTGCCAAGGTCAGTTACGATGTCATGCTCGGCGTGGCCGGCGCCTTGTTGGCGATGGACGGGAATAGGCAGCGAAGTCACTCTCTCACTCCAAACGACTCGTCGCCGGACCCGAGATTGTGTTAGAGCCTTCCACCAGCTCGGGCTCTCGTGCCTCTTCCAGGATGCAAAGGTCGGAGCGATATCCAACATCGAATTTGGAAAGGCCTCATCCTCAAGCTCCTGCCACTCCTCCGCAAGAGGAGAAGGAGGCCGTACACGAGCGAACTTTGCTCGAGCGGACGCCTGCCAAAGCCTCAGCCTTACAACTGGGACTTGGCCCTGCTTTCACCACTCCGAGTCCTGCCGCTGCGGTTCGAGACATTGCGTGGGCAGGTCGACCTGAGCTCATCACCGACTCCGGCAGCGAAATATCGACCATCGAACTTCGACGAGCCTTCTGGAATGATGACGACGAGCGCGTAGAGGACGACCGATTCCGAAGGTGCCTACCACCGGCATCACCATCATCGGACGGGCTCACTCCTCGTAGTGGTGGCGAAAGCGTCGTTACGCCCTTGAGGAGATCCAGTGACATTGGGCTGGGTACGAGCACTACCATGTCATCGATTCGGAGGTATGAGCGGGATCAGTACACCTGGTTGCGGATGCAGGAGGCATCCCCTACATTGCCTGCGTGCGACTTGCCTCGCTCCAGCAGTCTCGGATCGGCCATCTCGACTATCCCTTTTCCTCGCGCGTCGCCGGGCTATGAAGCTCCACCAGCAAGACCTAGGAGAAGTCCTTTACGGGCGAAGTCGACCAAGCGATCGATTGGTGTTGCATCGGGAGCGCTTATTGCTTCTTTGCAGCTGGATCAGAGGGAGAGTGGGAGTGGAGGCAGTGGGATGTCGGATTCAGACGAAGATGGACGGGACGACGAGGAGGACTCAACGAGCGACAGTAGCGATCCGTGCAAGACGCCCAGTCCGAGATCGGAGCGGCGTATGGCTCCGCTTCCGATGACGCCGTCGAGTTGTAAAGGGGCGTTTAGTGAAGCAGCGGATTTGCTGCCCTTGGAGGCTTGGTTGCAGTGGACGGATTAAAGTGGGCGGGTAGACTTGATAGAGAAGGGCAACGGAGAGGGAGCGCGGGAGTGGGATTGGGAAGGTGATCATATCCTCAGAACATCATGTTTTTCTGCAAATCCTATGCACGCACGCCCCTGCAAGACAAGCACATGCCTTTATTCTTACTCTAGACTTTCAGCTGGAGCTGTCCAATGAACGGGTCGGCCATCGGACGATGCCAGAAAGTGTGCGAACATATTCCTGACTACCGTCTAGGGTCTGCTTATAATTATATACGAAAAAGGAGAGGTGGACAAGTGCAACAGCCGGAGCGGCCAGTTGTGAAGGGTGCTCCCGCCCTCGGCATGCCCTGATCTCAATCCATCCGAATGCCAAGACGAGAAAGTCTTCAAGAAAAACGCGCCCAACAGAGCCAGTCCTGAGCGTTGCACTTGCTTTCGAGATCCCTGGAAACGCGTCCATCAGAACCAGTCCTGATCATTGTTGTTATCCGCCAGATCCTTGTATGAGACGAAGTGCTTGACGGAATCAACAGACCAGTACGCCTCGTCGTAAGCTCCGCCGTGGTTCTGAATCATGTTCGACACCGAGCCGTACTGATCCTCGCAATTTGTACCCTTCCAGGCTCCCGCAGCCCAAACCCCACCCAAGGTAATGTCGAAAATGATCTGGTGGTCGTTGAAGGCAGAGCTGCAATGCGGGTTGACGGGGAATGAAGCAGTAGGTGTGCCCCATGACGAAGGATTAAGTGTCTTGTTGCCGGCCAGGACTTCGTCAGGGATTGCGGAAAGATTGTTACGCGGCCACTGCCAGACGCGGATTCCGTATCCATTATCGCCGAAGTCGCGCTCCATGGCGATGATAGCACCGCCGTTGGCATTGAAGCCCTCGGCGGCAGTTCCGTTGCGACCATCTGACTTGGCGCGTACTTGGCATCCCTGGTTGCCTGTAGCGAAGGAGTCGCAGTTGTGACTGATGACACGTCCGTTCTGATCGCCGGGCTGCTGAACGCTGCAGCCAGGTCCCGTGTGCAAAGTGATCGAATTGTCGCCACCATTGAGCTCTGCGTTGTTGGCCCACTCGAGAAGGTCGATCTCTCCTCCAAATGGCCACAGGCCTTCGCCGAGGGTCCAAAAGGCAGGCCATACAGCTGTGTGATGAGACTCTGTGTCAGTCATCTGCGGTAGATTTAAGGATAGACAGCGACATTACTCACAGCAACCTGAAGGGGCGTGTGTGATGTTGGCAATGATGACGCCGTCTCCGACGCGGTAGTTCGACGAGATGCGGACACTTCCTCGGAACCCAGAGTTGACGCGAGAATGGGTGTCCACCTTCATGTTGAAGCGGTTGTCGTCATCGACCCAGCTGAGCATGGGACCCTGAGCAAAGTTGACAAGACCGTGAGTGGGGTCAGGGCCTGAGTAGAAGGAGTACGTGTCGAGGAACTGCGAGCCGCGAATGTCTGACTTTTGGACCCAGGACCGCGCAGCAGTCGATCCCGCAAGCAGGAGAACTGCTGGGACGACGCTCTTGAGGATAGCGAAGGGGGACATCGTTCAAGAATACGAGCGAGGGCGAGTGAAAGTGAGAGGTCGGAGATAGGAGATGGGAGAAGAGAAGGGGTTCTGCTTTGGGGCGCGACGGGCCGGCCGGAGTGGGAGCTGTTCTTAAAGCGGGTAGGGAAGAGGGTTGATGTAGATGACCTTGCGAGCCTGCGCAGTTGCGGACCGGAATGGGAGACTGGGGCGAGAGTGACGGAGAAGAAAACTGGAGGGGAGGGGAGGACAAGGGGTGGAGGGTGGGGAAGCGGATGGGGAAGAGGTATGGAAAAGTTTAGCATCGGATTTTATACAGCAACCCGTCGTTGCTGGTCTGGCTCTGCAGGTCAGGGCGGCAGGGCAACCGAAGTGGCTTTCACGCCCATTGCAGAGTAGCAGTAGTAGTAGAGTATGCTGTAGTAGCAATCTCCTGGCTCGGGATCAGCGATCAGTATCGGGTAGGCAGTGGAAGAGCAGTGTGGCGGTGTTCTCCGACGCTGCTACTACTGCTGAGCTGATCGCTAATCCCGAATGCTGGATGTAACAAGTCGTCAAAAAAGAGCACGCCGACCCCGCGACCCCGCCTGGAACGTGAATCGTGAAGCGTGAAGCGTGAAGCCGGGAGCGTGAAGCGTGAAGGTGCCCCCGCATCCGCCTACCTGTTGTACAAACTGATTGGCTCAAGTAGATACATAGTGAGGCGTGAATCGTACGTGAGGCGTAGAACAATAATAAGGCAGGGGACTACTTCGGGACTAGATCACTTTGTTCCTTGCACGTTTGAGCAAAGAAGTAGCAGAAATGCTGTCGGCGTGGGTGAGCGGTGAGCGAGGCGTCGAGGGTCGAGATTTGAGAAAGGATGATTGCCGATGAATTATTGCGCGACCCGCGTGAGCGCGTGAGCCAGTATAGTAGCGATGATGATTCAGTAGTCCAGTCAAGATCCTTCGCCGAGGTCGGATCCCGTCCCCCTGTCATGGATCAATGGCCACTGTCACCAGACTGGTCCCTGAAGCCTGAAGTAATCGCCGCCTGGGAGACGCGGCGAGTGGGTTTTGGGTAACCGTGGGAATGGGTGGATGGGGGGATAAAGGATGCCATTCGCTGGATCATGGATGCGTGCGTGCTTCATGTAAACTTGTGGTCGATATCAGTTTATCAGTTCCCGGAACCGGAGAGATTAGAGCTCGTTTCGCCAATCGACCCTTGTTGCCCCACACGGCCGCAGTGCACAGAGCGAGTGTTGTGAGGTTCATCTTTCGGCTGCACTAGCGCGGTTCGGTATCTGCAGAAGAATGCAGATCCGCCACCGCAATTCAATTGCAATTCGGCTTCAAATTTTGGTCCCTGCATGCGATTCGGCCCTGCGGCCTGCGGCCTGCGGCCCTGGCGGCTGCTGGCCTGGCCTGTGGCGGGTGGCCACCGCCTTCTGCGGTTTTGCGACCTGCAGCCTGCAACCTGCCTCGTTCTGACTGCTGCCCGCTGACCCTCAAGGCCCTCAAGCCTCAAGGTCCAAGGAACGCTTCTTCGCCAGAATTGGGCAATGGAATAGCGACGAACTCAGTAGCAGAACAACTACGAGCGTTGCTTACCAGGCGCCAGGTTTGGACACGGGATATGTTGCTATAGGCTATCACCTTTCTCCACAGAACAGATAGAATTAGTACTGTCACCGCGTACAATATGATTGCACAATATGTAGTCAGTGAGCAGAGTACATGTAGTGTGCACAGCAGAGAGGAAGAAAGAATCGCGGCCAGAGGCAGTCGAGTAGAAGGATTATGATGAAGTCGAACGAAAGAGCTGCTGCAAGCTGACGACAGCAGGACGAGCTGGTCGGGATCGTGCGTGTTCGTGAAAGATGGCCGGCTTGAAGGACGAATGTACATATAGTAATGGGAAGAGTCGTAATTATTGTATGGGAAGAGGTCGACTCTCCATTATGGTCTGACCGGTGGTTTCAGGATGAGGCCTATCGATGGCTCAAGTGCCAGTTGCGTCTAGCCGCCATGCAATCGTCTTGGGCCTGACGAAGTGCTCGGGTCCATTTGGCGCACTCAGCCGCACTCCTGCAGCGAAGATTGATCGATTCACCAGCACTTCGGAGCTGGAAAGTTGTTTCGTCTAGAGGATGGAATAGAGAATCCTGCTGATCAGCGTGACACCTTTGACTGGTGGTGCTTTGACTTGGCAGCTATGAAACCTCACCTCTACCCCGACTGGGAACCTCGCGGACCTCGATCTCCTCCAATGACATTGGCTGCAGGGTTCAGCAAGAGCGTCCCGTCAGCGATCGCAATTTTCACGAAAACTAAGGAATGATCACACTCACCAGACGATACAGCCTGTCAGAACTCATCAACAGGACAAGATCGCTGCAGAGAATGACATCAAGCTGGCGACCGCTCTTGGCCTTGCTAAGTCGATCAGACTTGATGATGCGACGTCTGCCCATGAATTGAGTGGGGGCGGTGAGATCGAGACGCTGCGGAAGCGGGAAATTCAGGAAAGACAAAGATTCTCAATACCACACATGGTGAAAGGTAGCAGTCATATGGTTCGATGAAGGTACTCACCGCTTCGCTATCGACATGAATCTTGGCTGACAACGCATGTAGCTGCTCGCGCATCTCGCGCTCTCGAATGGTTTCGTTAATGTCCATCACGACACCTTCAACCCGCTTCAGCGCTGAGGAGAGCGGGCCGTAGTCGGGGTGATCCTCCGAAGTGTATCGCAAGACCTGACCGAGGAGAAGAGGGTAGCGAGTGACCCGTTGCACTAATGAGCATAAAGAGTGGGCCAAAGGGAAGAGATCAGTTTCGGGCATTGCAATCCTGAACGGTCTGCGATATTGAACTCACTTGGCAATAGAAGGAAGTGGGACAAGTCAAGGTGTCGCGCAGCTGGATGATTCTCCCTCACATTCTGCAGGAAGTACCTCACAGTTTCGTTTCCCTCCCGCTCCGCCTCCAGGATCGACATAGCCGCAGACTGGTTGGCGCAGAGCGGCAAGTACGTCGCATGAATCGCCTGGATGTGATTTATTATGATGTCTCCCACCTTCTCCACCAGCAATCTGCTCTGGCGTTGTCGGTCCTCCAAGTCGCTCAGCAAGAACGCCGCCGTCGTCATGACCTCTTCAACACCGGCGAAGATGACTCGAGCGGCTTTGGGGGCCAAGATCATCTGGAGGGGATTGAAGAAGACTTCGATGACAATCTGCAAGTCTCGAACGTGCGTCCTCTCCGTTTCGGTAAGCTCGAAGATGGCTTCTTGTCGTTTGCGCTCCTTGTCGTCAATCATCGCCACAGCCTGAGGACCGACGAGAGAAGACCACGACGTAGATGGTTGAGCGTATTGTCCTTGTTGATCCGTCCTTGCTGTGAAGGAGCGGAGATAGGGCCTGAAATCGTAGGAGTTGCTCGTCGCTCTCCCGGTGTATTGCGACCTGAGTGATTTTTGGAGATGTTGAGGATGGAGCTGAGGAACTTAGGTTGGCGAGGTTCGGTCCGAGAGTCAGGTCGACTCTCAGGACTACCTGGCAGCAATGCGGCTGTGCCAGGTAGAGGACTTCCCGGAAGACTTAGAACAGGTAGAGGCTTCAATGACACCTCACGATTGAGCTGCTCGAATCGCGTGTAGGCATCTTCCAGTTGCGCTTCGAGTGTCATAACGGGAAGAGGGGGCAGATCGGAGCTCTTCTTCGTCCGCGCTGGCTGACGGGAAGGACGTTCGGGACGCTCCGGTTTGGGCTTACCCTTCGTTGCCATCCGTCGCAAGGTATCCTTCGACAGCTTGCTTGAGCTCTCCTTGTGCACGAGAATACCTGCGGCTTCAAGCACCCGCAGACGCTCAACCTCGCGTTGCTGGCGAGATTCTGGAGTGTCGGCATCCTCGGCATCGGCTGTGTCGTCGTCCTCGTCTTCACTTGATGTCCATCCAGTCGTAGACGCATCTGAATCCTCGCCGTCGTCCTCTACAGTAGTGCTTTGTGCGGTTTCTTGGGAAGCTTGTAGAGCACGCTCCACTTGCAATTTCCTAGATCCCATCCATCCAAAAGTCAGTTGAGTCCATGAGAGCGCAATCTTCTGCCTACAAGGAATAACTCACTCTGCCTGCTGCAACGCATGACGAATGCGATCCTCCTCAGCCGACTTGGCGATCGCCTCCTCTGTCGCCTGCTGCTCTTTGCTTTGAAGTCGACTGCGTCTTTTCTCCTCAACCAGACTCTCTCGAATCGCCTTGTCCACGAGCTTGATCTCTTCTTCCTCCGCCAGCTGTTCATCGACGTTGTCGACAGCAGGGGTGACCGCAGGCGGTGGGGCGAATGGCGCAGACAAGTCCTGCATAGAAGCTATCGAAGTGGTGCCGCCCATCGCAGGCAACCCATCGTCCGTGGCACGCGGATTGTTTGAAGCAACCAGAAAGCCGGCAGTCGGCCGTCGGGCATCAGCTCCCGTACGCAGTTCCGCGGGAGAAGCAGCATCGAGCCCGTTCGACTGAGTGCCCAGTGACCAACCTGCTTTCGGCAGATACAGAGGGAACCGGTCGTGAATGACGAACGCCGGAAGGCGCAGCACATTGATCAGACATTTGGAAGGATTTGATTCGGTTGTTCGGTTGAGGTGAGGGAAAGGGACGATATGGACATGAAAAGGAAGGAAAGAAGCGTCTCAGCTACCACCATTCTGACGAATCGCTTGTTTGAGACAACAGGAGAGAGAGAAAAGGGAAGGATCGTGTTTTTGTGGGGAAGGTGGAAGAGAAAAGGGTGGGAGGAGAGGGACAAGGGGAGGGGGGAGGGCAGATTGTCTTGGCGTGGGAGTGGAAATTGTGACTCCTTCAGGCTGGCAATGATGAAGCAAGGCGCAAGGATCAGAGCTCAAGCTTCTGGTTCAAAGCATTTGGATACCGAGAAGGTTTGCGGAGGTGCGAAGTGAAAAAAAGGTGACAGAGGTCCCGGGTCGGGGCGGGAAGCCAAGAAAAGGGATAGATGAAGGCAAAGGGGGGAGGGATTTCAATTCCACTAACCATTGATGACCTCGAGGTAACTGGCCGGGACGATCATGATGCTGTTTCCGGCATCGATGCGCCACCAGCTTCCGTCTTCGCGATCAACAACTGAAACTTCCTGGTCGACCGAAAGGGACGCTTCCTCGGGCGATGTCGCCGCGTAATCATAAATTGCTCGAGCGCGAGTGGCTGAAGAAGTCAGTGGAGCTTGGTCAGTCGGAAACTGTCATAAATCTAGGACTAGGGTAACCGAAGCACAAACTCACGTTGCTCGATGCTAGTCACGTACGCCTTAGGGAAGAAGCCCTTCTTGTTGCTCACCAAGGAGGTGCCGTACCACCAGTCCGTGTTGTCGTTGCTCGCCTTGGGTGGGTGTGCGACGACGATGTCGTTCTCCTGCATCTCGAGATCCTCCTCCCGCTGCGCAACGTAGGCGTAAAGCGCACGGGAGCGAATCGTGGTGCCAAGATCAATGCCGTCGAGCTCGTCATTGCCACTGCTTCCATTGGCGCCATCGCTGTAGCCTGCACCAGCAGAAGCGTATGCACTCGGCTCAACACTCTCCGGTTCGTCATCATCTTCACTCTCGTCTTCTTCCTGGAGGGCCGGCTCAGCTGGCTGGGCAGCAGCGCTGGGAGGAGCCATCTGGTCCGCCGCAAGGCTTGATGCCCAATCCACGCTTTGCCTGTTGATGTTCGCAGAGGCAGGTGCAGGTGTAGGCGCAAGCTCCGGTTCCGGAGCCGCGGGTGGCGAGGGAGGGGGCACATACTTCTGCACGGGCGGAGTAGCATCTCCAATGACGGCTCCAGCACCAGGGGCACCGGATCGGTCGATGGTAACTGCCTTTCGAAGCCTGAGACCACCCTGAATCTCACCGAGAAGAGCATTGCGAGGAGGTGCGTCTCCACTGGTGGCTGCCACAAAGGGTGCCGGAGGTGCAGCGGGCGGCGGTGGAGGCGGTGGTGGGGGCGCTCCGCCATCCGCACTGGGAACTACAGCTGATGGCGCAGGCGGCGCCGGTGGTGCAGGTGGAGGAGCAGGTGCACTGGGCGCACCAGCAGATGGCGTGCCCGTTCGCTGCGGAATCAAGCTGCTGAACAGAGCAGCCGCCAAGTTCTGACGCTTGTTGCGGGACGAACTTCCCGGCCCATCCACATCATCGTTGTCCTCGTCGTCCTCTTCGTGGTCCGAATCGCCCCAGTCATCGTCGGAGGGCGCGACGGGCTTGCTCGGTGCCGCTGCAGGAGTGGTGACCACAGCTGGCACGGAGGCAGGCGGTGCGGCGCGCTGAGCAGGAGGGAGGGACGAGGCAGGCGTGGTGGGCGAAGCAGCTGCTGAGCCTTGCTGCATGCGGTAGAACGGGTTCGTTCCGCCTCCGTTTGCCGCAGGTGTAGCAACGGGACTTGCAGCAGGCTGAGAAGCACCTGCGCCCAGGCGGTGGAATGGATTCGTACTTGCCGCCGCGGCAGGCGGCGAAGCGACTGGAGAAGAAGCAGCGACAGCCGCTGCGACCGGAGGTGCCGGTGGTGCTGGGGGAGCCTGTGGTGCTGGAGGGGCCGGCGGAGCTACCGGTGCGGCTGCATGGGCAGCACGCGAAGGTGGTGGCGGAGGCGCTGAAGCCTTCATCCCGGGCGCCCTTCGCGCAGGCGGTGGCAGAGGGGCACTAGGCTTGGCCGCAGGCTTGACCTGGAAAGCAGCCTGACGCGACTTGAATGCGTCTTCCTGTTCCTGTGCCTCACGCTCAGCCTCCTCCAACTTACGAAGGCGCTCAAGACGTGCTGCCTTCTCCTTCGCCAGAACCTCCTCACGGCGTCGGAACATCTCCTCCTCTTCGTCGACCTGCTGTTTAGCTGCATCAATAATAGTCGCAGCTTGAGCAGATCCATTGGAAGATTGTGCCTCCGGAATAACCTGTGCTTGCTTTTCAGCCACAGCGATCTCAGCCTTAACAGTCTTGACCGCTTCAAGACCCTTGTTCACACGCTGTTCCTCCAGTCGAAGTCGACGAGCCTCTTCACGTTCAGCTGCTTCGCGATCCGCCTGTGCAGCGCGTTCGCTAGCTTCCGCCTTCTCTTGGGCGAGACGCTCTTCAACGGAAGCATCAATGCCGCCGCTGGAAGCCGCGGGAGCAGGCGAAGCAGGAGCCATAGCGCCCAATGCACGCATACGCTCTTGCACGCGTCGCTGAGCCTCCGCACGCTGCCATGCTTGGCGTTCGGCCGGAGTCATGTTTGCGGGAGGTCCAGCAGATCGTGCCGGGCTCGACACGGCGGGAGCAGCCGGAGGTGGTGGGGCTGAGACTGAGCTGGACGCCGGAGGGGCAGGCGGTGGTGGGGCTGCTCCACGGTCGCGTCCAGCACTTCCGTAGCGGTCACCATCGGAACGATCCCGCTCCCGATCACGGTCATCATAGCGGTTCCTGTCCCGATCGTCGTAGTATCGGTCACGCGCGTCACCATCGTTGTTGCGATCACGACGATCTGAGTCTGGCTTACGATCATCATCGCCATAGCGACGGCTTGAAGAGTAGTAGTCGTCATTTCGGCGATCACGTTCACGAGCCTGCTTACGACGCTCGGTGTCGATTCGCTTGTCCTTCTCTTCGATGCGCTTTTCGAGGACGGGCAAGCGCTCGTGCATGAGATGCAAAAGTTCACGTTCTGCCTTGCGACGGGAGTCTGAAGCGGCGGCTCCGCCCCGACGATTGAAGTAGTCGATGTCGTCTTGGACGCGACGAATTCGGAAGCGGAGGTCTTCCATCTCGCGGTCCAATTCCTCGTCTCTTTCGTCAACGGCAGACTGGTCGTCCAGCATTTTCTGCGTGTTGGCAAGCTGACGCTTCATCTCGGCAAGGTCATCCTGGTTCGACTGACCCGCAAAACGGATTCCCTGACGGTCTATATGACGCGAACTGCTCTTGTAACCTGGACTTTCTTCCTTGTCATCGAACTTGTATACTCCTGCATCGCGTGCTTTGGCCTCTACGGGTTTTGATGGAATGACTTGGCCTTTGTGTAGTTGATGCCGCTGTTGGATCCTGCCTCTGGAAGATTCAAAGCGGTGGCTTGGCGAACGTTCGCGTCCCGCTTGAGCAGATCTTTCAGGAAGTCTACGGATTCGTTGAGGTCGCGAGCTGACGGAGGCACGAGCTCCTGAGGCAGAGTATCGGGAAGGTCGTTGCCGTTGAGCGCTTGAGGCGAGAAGACCAGGGAGTTTAGTACGGGTATTGGAAGTATCATAACGAGCGAAGCGGGCGCCGGGACTCACCTCTGTAAATAAGGCCCATAGCCACATGGAATTCGGCAAGATTGAGCTTTCCACGGTTCTCGCCGTCGCTGAGATGCCATACCTGCATGAGGCGGTCTTGATCAAGACCAGACTGTCCAAAGACCTCGCGGGCGACATCGCCGCTGATGAAGCCGGTGCCCTGAGGATCCCAAGCGCGGAAAATGGAGTCGTACGACTTGCGTTCCTCTTTGCTGAGCGTCCACGGAACTTTCGGCGGCTGATTTCCGCGAGTTTGTTGAGCGGACTGGATTTGGTTTTGGAAACTGGAGGGCGCCATGGATTGGGAAGAGAAAGATAGATCGTTGGCCGGAGCCATACCGCCGACGAAGGTCTGATTTGCGGATGGCATGAATTGGGTGGACATGAGCTGAAGCTGAGGGTTCATCATGGGCATTCCGGTCATCATGGGCATTTGGTAGCCCGTAGCCTGTGGCATGAGGCCACCTCGTCCTGCGCCGGGGTAGCCGGTGACTTGTGGACCTAAGAAGCCGGTTTGCTGCGGTGCCATTTGGCCGGGGTAGCCAGTCATCTGAGGTGCGAGGCCTGGTTGGGGAGAGAGAAAACGTTGAGGCTGCTGCTGTTGCTGCATTCCCATTCCCATGCCTCCCATTCCACCCATTCCTCCCATGCCGCCCATGCCGCCCATACCCATACCCATGGGCATACCGGTTTGCTGGGACATGAGTTGGGAGCCCTGCATCTGGGGACTCATGCGCATTGCGCCGGGATAGCCGGTTGGCATAGCCTGTAGGAACTGTCCCTGAGGCTGCTGCTGCTGTCCTTGCTGCTGCTGTTGTCGCTGCTGCTGCCCTGGTTGTCCGTACATCTTGGCTGGTCGAATCTAGGGTGTCTGCGAATTCAAGGTGGTGACTGTTCGATGCCGAGTGGATCGGCGAGTGAGTGCTGTTTTGCGCCTGTCCGGATCAGAATCGGACGCTGCTTCTGTCTTGAGGGCGAGGGGAAGCGACAACTGCGAGGAAAAGAAGACGAAAGGTCGCACAAGAAGGTCGAGGTGTTTGTCGACGCACACCGCGAGGAAACGACCTGACGATGGCGGTGATGCTGATGTGGATGGAGATGAGACTTCTCAGACTTTCCCAGACCCCAAGACGTCATCGCGCAGCGTCTGCTGTCGGGCCGATATTCCGGTCCGGTCACCAGAAGACACGCGAAAGAAGCATGCGGAACTCGCTCAGCACGACCACGAGCTGCTGCAGTACTGAAGACTGGACGGAAGAGCGACCAAAATGTCAAGTAAAGCCTTGCTCACGAAGAAAAACGTCGGAGAGGGTGAGTGTCTTCTCCTTGATCGCGCGCGCGGTGGCTGGCCCCGGCTGATGCAGTTCTGCAACAATCCAAACTCGCAGTTGCGGTCTTCGTAATCTCCCAGGTTGTCTTCTTCTATGCATTCCGAGTGAGTGCAAGATCTGCATGTGCTACGTGTGCTGATTGCTGACTGCTCATATCCATGCCTCCGTCTTACAGTATGCGATGAAGTCGCTGGATCCCAATCAGAAGAAGCGCTCAGATACCAAGAAGGCCTCCACGGAGAAGCTCAACAAGCTCGGCCACAAACTCTCAACTCTCAACCTGAACGAGCACGAGGAGACAATCGCCACGGAGCTCATTCTTGCCGAGGACATCCCTGTCAACTTTGCCAGCATCGGAGGGCTGGACGGTATCATCAGCAGCTTACAGGAGAGCGTCATTGCGCCGCTGTGCTACCCAGAGCTCTTCAACAATGCCAGTGGCCTGCTCGGAGCGCCCAAAGGTGTTTTGCTGTACGGGCCTCCAGGTACGGGCAAGACTCTACTTGCAAAAGCATTGGCCAAGGAGAGTGGAGCAACCTTCATCAACATGCATGTATCGACTCTAACCAACAAGGTGAGTGTATGCTGCTGCACCTGATAATGAAGGGAAACCACGCACTCATCAGTCTCTGCTTCACAACTCATCGCAGTGGTTCGGCGAATCCAACAAGCTCGTTGCAGCTCTATTCTCCCTCGCGCGGAAGCTCCAACCCTGCATCATCTTCATCGACGAGATCGACTCCTTCTTGAGAGAAAGAGCAGCGGCAGACCACGAAGTCACAGCGATGATGAAGGCCGAATTCATGACCTTCTGGGACGGTCTCACCTCCTCATCCGACCGCATCATGGTTCTCGGCGCTACAAACCGGCCCAACGACATCGACGCTGCCATACTCCGTCGCATGCCCAAGCGATATGCAGTCAAATTGCCCGACCCATCCCAACGTACCCGCATCCTCGAAATCATGCTCAAGCAAGTAGACCTCGACCCAAGCTTCTCCATGGCTCATCTCGTCACCAAGACGGAAGGCCTGAGTGGATCCGACCTGAAGGAGGTCTGTCGCTCAGCAGCCATGGTACCCGTCCGCGAGCTCTTCCGCGCCAATCCCAGCCTGTTCAAGGCTGCCCCTTCCGCCGTGGCGAAGTCAGATCCATCAGCTCCAGCACTCGATACCCCAGCATTACCGATCCCATCCAAGCCAGAGCTCAAGCCACGTGCGCTCAAGAACTCGGACTTCTTCCAGACCGAGTCAGCGAGTCAGATCAACCACACCTCGACAAACGGGAACGCGAGAAGACCAAAATCGCTACCTCAAGATGCACTCGACTGAGGTTGTTCGATCCATGTCTTGGAGACTGTTTCCCTCTGCAGAGCTTGCTTATGCTTATCGCTCACGTACTATAATCCACCACTGCCGCATTGCAATCTCTTTGAAAGGCAGGTGATCGCAACTTTCTGGCGCCTGTGATGGACATTGTCTGGGATTGGATGAAGCCCCGAAAAGCGAGTGTCGTACAATCTCCGCTAATGACCTACTCCTCCTTCTCAAGAAATCCTCCCTTGCAGAGCTTCATGCGCCTGTCGCCAATGACCACTTCTCGAGCTTTTTACGCAAAGGCTCCCAAGACGCACAGATCAACCAGAGCCTGGCTTTTCCTTTGTGCTCGAGCGTTCTCAGATGGCCATGCCGATGTCCTTCCCAGGATACTAGCCCATGCTATCACACCACGCCGACGCATCGGAGTCGGCGCAGCAAGTGAATGCCGACAAGGTTTGAACTACCACCGGCATACCCCCGCTACTTCGACCCTTTCAATTTCCAGTCTGGTTTCCATGCGCCCGTCGGTGCGATGTTGCCCGTTGCTTTGCGACAGACAAGCTGACGATGATGCACTAGATAACGGACCTTTAGACAGTGAAAATTTGCGCCTTCTCAGATTGATGCCGCGGTTGGGTCGATGCGTCGATGAACGATGAAGCAACGACTTACGGCGGTGAACGAAAGGACGTGATTTCGTCGGCCCACAAGTCGCATCAATCTGAGCTCACCTTGTCGCGGCGGAGGCTCCAGGCATCAGGCATCAGGCATCCGACATCAGGCTTCAGCCTTTTAGGGCTTGGCCGTGCTGCAACCCAGCTTCCTGGTCTTTGGGTCTTTGGGGTGTGAGATGTGAGACGCTGGCGTCGAATCTGCTCGATTGCGCCTTGTCAGGAAATCAAACAAAGGCAGGGAAGCCCAGCGATCTCTTACAGCAGTCCTTCCTTAGAGCTGTGCGCCGACGTGCAACGCCTACTCCTACGATCCCCCAACACCTCAATATCAATCATCCTCAAGCCTCAAGCCTTAACATCTAGCTCGGAGAGAACGCCCTCGCGCTTGACGCCGCGTCTTGACTCTCGACGCTTGACATTTGACATTTGACATTTGACACTTCTGCCCGACGGAAGCAAGAAGTTGCCCGACGGGCAATGGTAAGCCTATAAATACCACTTGGCTGAATAAATCATTGCGCCCCCGTCCGAAGTAGAGTGCTAACGACCAATCCTTCTCATTTAAGCTGCGGATCTTTCGGAAATGATCTGGTCCTCAAGCCTCAAGCCTCAAGCCTCAAGCGTCAACGCCTCAACGCTCAACTATGGAGCATCGGCGCGCGAATCCACTGCCTGTTGCAACCGACGCTGGCGATGCCGCTATGTATGTATGGTAGTGGAGAGCTCACGTAGCCGTTTTCAAGACGACTAACGATCGAATGTACATTTCGCTGATTCGTCGGTGGTGTCACATACCTCGAGCCGGGGCAAAAGCTTGGGTATCTCGTAGCCTCGGAAACCCATGCTGCCCTCGAGCTGGGCGTCTATGTAATTAGCGTGAAACTGTGATCAGACTGTGATCATCCAAACTCAGAAGACACACGTGACTTTTAGAGCCGATTGAAAGACGCCCAGTTCGCTGGGCAGCCTGGGATAGTAGCGGCCATTTTGCTTACCCTGCCAATTCTCTCATAGCAACAGGCCAGCAAGCTCACTGACACCCTATATGCGTCTGCCACTCCTCTCACAATGACAACAACAGCAGGGAGAGAGGACGAAACGCTGTTGGAGGACTGCTTGCTGCGTTCATTTTGTGTGGTGTTGTGAGTGGGCGAGATGATGTTCTGAGTGAGCCGCGTCTGCGCGCCGTGTCTCTCTAATAAGGTTTTTGGCAGGGTAAGCAAAAAGGTCGCTACTGACCCAGGCTGCCCAGCGAGCTGGGTCGGATTCCAGCCTCACAAAAATCACGTGCAACATTCTTTGACCGTGAAACGCCTAATCACCGCTTATTGATTCACCCAGCTCAGAGGGCAGCCTGGGGACACTGAGGCTAGGTATCTCGCACCATATGGTGCAATGCTCTGAGCGTTGAGCACGCCCCGTCCACATAACGCTCCCTCGGAGCCGTGACAGGCTGACCTTCTTGACACACTTCAAAGACCAGCATCCGCCTCACGCTTGACGGCTTGCCAAAACTACAATGCCATCTAACATGCTGGAACAGCAGTCTTACATACCCGCTCGACCTGCGATACATCATGCATCATACTGTATATGAATTGAACAGAACATTCTTTCACTTCCTGCGCGAACAGATCTGTTCGTTGCACCGAACGCTAGCGACGTGTAAATCCCCACAGGAGAAAACATTCCGGCGATACCTCGGTCGACTTATGTACACATCAGGTGACAGGTCATAGCTCATAGGAATAAGGATGTCAAACTTCAAGCTTCAAGCGCCAAGTTGCGACCGATTTGGCAAACACGGATGATGGACAGGGGTGCGACTGTGCGAGGCGCCGCCAGGCTGCCAGGACAACGAGGCTTAAGTGTATTCACGCGCACAAGGACCTCATCGAGGCTCGGCTCAGGACCCGGGCCACTTGCGAGCACGATTCTCGACCTTCGAGCCCTGTATATTCATATGGAGAATCGATAGACAGCCAGTACATAGTGCCCAGTGGTCAGTAGGACCTCTCGAGCATTGCCTATGCTGAAAGTAGAAGACGGCTGCGGCGGCGTCGGCCGAGAGGGGGCTAGGGCGCTATAGCTGCCGCGACTCCGCCTTGCTCTGGTTTCTGGTATCTTATGGTAAATTTATACATAGTGTGGACACGTCCTGCTTATGTTGCACCTCACGCACCGACCCTGGAGGCCAGCGTGCTGGCTGGGGTTGTGATGAGTCAGTCAGTACATATGTATTATCCGTTCAGATTTTGCCTTCATAAATGGAAGGAGGCGCCGACGCCACAATTAATCTCTCCAAGTGAGACCAACTAGCGCAAAGTATATCCGACAGGTCAAAATGTGGAGTTGAACAAACAAACAAATCTTTACGCCATGCATGGGGTTCCTGCAACTCTCCCGCATTAGTGAATGGCCAATCTCGAACGACCCGTCCCGTCCACCAATAATAAGGTCGCCAACCCACGGACAAGTGCGTTTTACAAGTTACGCCCCAGCGCAGGGGAAAGCTCTCTATCTGCTGTGGGCAAAGCTGACAGATCCACCGCGGAGCACGACGCGCGTGATACAGTAGCACGCCAGCTGGCCTCGTACATACCACCGTTCGATCCACGCGGGTTCTTAAGTATCGTCGTCGGACTTCGAGGTTCTAATGCCTTCTTCGTTCGGTCCCGCCTTGCTATCTATGGAACCGATGCGACCCCCTTCACCCCTTCCTGCTTCCTGCCGCCTGACGCCTGACGCCTGACGAACGACACTGGCCAGCTGGTGTTTTTATGTACCACCAATCTCCGATCGTATCGCACATCACCACCACGTACATACATAGCAGCGTTCTCAGATTATTTGAGAACGCTGCTGAACTTTCTCGCTCAATTGTTCTTCTTTTCACGCCTTCTGACAGCTGTGGGCTGTCCGCTGACACCTGTTATCTACACATCTGGACATCTGGCAGCCGACACTACACTACTGCTGTGAAGGAGTACCAGTCACCACCGCCCCAGGGCAGTCCTTCCTGCTTCCTTTCTCCTTATCCTAGGCTGCCTCACGCCTCACAGCAGTCAGTCAATATAGCCTCCACGCCGCCGGACCACGCCCTCAAAAAGCCCCATATCCAGCTTCCCGCCCTGTTACTCAGCAAGCTGTCAGTATTTCAGCTTCTTCCCGCTCCGCCACTGCGGAGCCTTTGCGATGATCAGCTGTGCGCCTCAGGCCTAAAGCAGCATCGTCTGCTTATCCCGCCAAAAGCGATGCTACTTGCTTGACTTGCTACGCCGAGCAACTAAAGTGATATTTTATCACCGAGAGGCGGGCAGCTTCTGGTTCTGGCCTGGCGCCTCGGACACAAGGCAGCGTTCCGTCCGCGGCGGGTTTGTTCCACCCGACTACATACATATTTCTGAACAGAAGAAAACGCAGCCAGGAACTAGTGACTACTACTACGGCCGTGTGTCAACCCTGCTTGCTGAATGCTCCGTCGCTCTGTTCCAAGCCTTTTCCCGGCACAGATCGCTGTCTGACATCTGACATCCATCGTCTGGATACTCTGCCATCCCGCATCCTGCATGGCCATAGTCTGCACCCTTTACGCCCCACTAGTGCATACACGGGCCACCACAAGGCACTGGACGGCAGGTCAAAATTTAAGCCTTCGGCGTGCTTCCCGACCCAGGACTTGAGGCTTGAGGCTTGAGGATCTTTTTTCCAGCTTTACTTTGCCATCCCGTCTAGTGGAATAGCAAGTACCACCGTGTGTCGTCTACGACCACTTCCAAGACCCTCTTCCTCCTCACTTCCATTTCCAGGCTCCAATCTACCACGACCATACGTCCGGGGCCAACTCTACCAAGGGCATCTTTATTCAGCCTTCCCCTGGTAGCGCGGATCGTGAGTTGCTCTATCCGCATCACTCTTCTCTCTTCCGAACTGCGAATCTTTACTCATCTGGGCAAGGTCATCTGGGTCCTTCTTAAGTAGGGACTACGAGCAAGTCCAATCTTGCTCCCTCCTCCTCGCCCTTGCGTGATCCTTCCTTCTAGGTGTGCAACGATCTTACATCTCTCGCGGCTACCGACCTTCAAGATCGCACCGATCCCAACCCACCTCTCGACCCCTCGAACATCGTCAACGGAACCCGGCGTGCAGAGCTCAGCACTCTGGCCTCAACCTCCGAGTCAAACTTTCAACAGCAAGGTATAAAACTAGCTCACTCTGCTACCAGGAACGACATTCCTCTTTCGCTCAGCCAGTTTCGTTCTCCCTAGCCTCAGTGAGTCCAGGGCTCCCTCGGCGCTTGGCGCTCGAGCTGTAGCTATTTCACGAAGTGATTGGGAGTGTTGACCATGGATTTGGTACGCACTCCATCCTTCCAGAACGATCGCATTTCCCTTCCTATCGGATTGCGACATGAGCAAGCATCCCGAACAAGTCAATTCTGCCCAAGGTACGACCACCTTCCCCACGAGCGGAGGGAATCAAGGGGCAGCAACGGCTCTCTGAGGCGCGTTTACGAAGATTATGACAACGATGGGCACCAGCAAAGCACATCCAAGGGGGTGACGCTTCCTAGCTGTTCTGACCTGGCACTCGGAGCCGAACAGTGGGTCGCCTCAGGCAGTTCGAGACCTTCCTCGCAGGGTCACCCGGCCCTGCTTCCTTCTATCATCTCTGCTGCAGATCACTCGACCCCCTTCTACCAGTCATCGTATCGGCGCCCGAGCTCACACTTCCTCACCCGTTCGCCGTCCGAGCCTGAGAACTCGTACGCCGGCCACGCCCAGCACGCCTCTTCAACCATCTCGAGAATGGTTCGCACCAACACAGTCCCTGAATACGAGGAGGACGACAACGTTCCCAGCAAGCGCAGACGGTCGTCCAGAGAGTCCATGAGAGACAGCATGGCCGACTCGTTTTCGACTCGGACGGCCTTGAACTTCCCCGCTGCTGTTGTGAGGGATGAGTCGTCCTCCGCACCAGAGCGCTCGGCGTGGAACCACCGAACGTCAGATGGCTTTGACTGGAGGAGCAGCTCCTCGCGATCATATCTTCGGGTCTCACCGAACACCAGTCAGATGCAGCGCAGGTTTTCTCGAGAGGATACGTCGAGATACAGTGAAGGTTTTCGACCGACGCTGCCGTCAACGACACTATTTCCCTCGGGCCTTCCGACGAAGCACAGCCCTCCCTCGGGCGCATTCGCCGACGAGTCCCGACGGATCACGGGCAAGTACAGTGATCTGCGCACGACGAGCAACAGTAACAGTAACAACAATAGCTCGGGCGATAGTAGACGAGCATCACCCGACGCACCCCAACCCTTCAATCGTTACGAGCCGCTCAGTCTGAGTGGATGTCCAGCTCAGAGGTATTCTGGCCGCACCTCCCCCGCAGCTGCCCAGGCGTATCGTTCCTCGGAAGCAGCCGATCGACAACAGCCTCGCTCCACCGGCGGCCACTCGTCAGAGCATCATGCGCACATCTCGCCTTCGACCTCGCGAGCCGGCAGCGACCGCGACTATGATCAGCGGTCTCCTGGCTATCATGAGCAGCACCATTTCCCATCCTCATCCGCATCGGGTGCGACCAGTCCGCCATCGTTGCCATCGCCGCATGTTGACCCGAGCTCCTTCTCACGCTACCGTTCGGGCTCGATGGACTCAGGTCGTCAACTGTCCTCACTCTTCGTCTCTCACTTGTCCGGCTTAGCTCACGATGAGGGCGGCAGACGGATTCGTCATGTTTACGATCCTCCTGCAGACGCTTCTGTCAATCACGCATCTCATGAGCAATACCAGCAGCAGCAAGTGCGCCCTTCGACGAACCACTCGTCGAATGCGCACCGGTCCTGGTCGTATGTGAATGCCCCCACGGCGGCTTCGGCCAGCTATCACAACAATTCAGGGCCGACTTCGAACTCGGCCTTCCGCTCTCAAGAATCGTCCAATCCCGTCATGTCGTCTGCAAGGATACTTACGCACCTCACTTATCCCGATCATGCCGCCCCACATGCCCAGGAGCCGCACGGTATGAGCAACAGCAGCAGCAAAGGCAGCATTGGCACCAACGATGATAGCCAAGCAAATCAACTCGAACCAGACCTAGACTCCGACAACGGCACGGTACCTCGGCGGGGCAACTTCCCTCGCCAGGTAACCGAGTACCTTCGTCAGTGGCTCTTCACGCATCGGGATCATCCTTACCCCTCGGACCAGGAGAAGCGCGACATGGCACAATATACCAACTTGGACTTAAGGCAGCTTAATAATTGGTTCATCAACGCTCGGAGGAGGGTGTTACGGAACGCAGAGGACGATGCGCAACAGCAGGGCGGCGTCGCGACTGCCGAAGAGTAATTGGACTTAGGGTGGGCAACGGGTTGGGCCCGGCGTAGAGGGTCGTCTTAGCCAACTTTGGGTCATCTTTCCTGAACAGTCGCCTGTTTCGCACGTCACTCCGTTTCCCTTACATTTGCATCCTTTCTTTTCCTTTGGGTTTGTGGTCACGTCTTCTTTCTGTATTACAACTTGGAATCGCATATAATACAAACGTCATGCTCGCAACTCAAGATGGTAGCCGGTCTGAAGCAGTCGAATACAGTGAGGAGTGCCTGGTATTTCTACGTATCTATGTGGTTTATATTGCTTTGTAAAGTTTGCGTTCGACAGTGAAACGACTGAGAATTACGAAGATTGTTCCTGCAAAGATGGCCGCACCGGACCATGACCATGCCGCCGTGAAGCCGTACCGCTGAATGAGCTGCGAGGCGATAGGAGGTCCAAACAGAGCGGGTAAAGAGATCACCGCATAGAGCTGGCCAATCCACGTTCCCAAACGTTGAGGTTCGTCGCACACATATGCGACCGCTGCGGCCTGCAAACCGAAGAAGGCGCCCGTGGTGAAGCCGTAGAGGGAAGTTATCGTGAAGAGGGCGGCCGTCGTTGCTGATCCTCGCAGGGGAAGGACCGCAATGATGCTGAAAACAACGATACCGCTACCCATCAAGGAGACAATGAGGACGTTGAATCGTCCGAAGTAGCGGTCGGCCAGCCAGCCAGCTACCCAGCGTCCGATTGCACTGGCTCCATTCCCAGCACTACTGAGGTAGAAGATCAGGTGGGAAGGCATCGACAGCTCTGCGGCCATTTGCGGAAGATAGTAGCTGCAGGTGAGATGAGAAGGATCTGGTCAGCGTTCGTCTGCCCACATCGAATCTTAGCTCTCATCCGAGACGCAAGTGTACTCAACTATTCCGAATAGAGACCGAGGTAGATGATGAATTGACCGGTCAGGAGCAGGACGAAGGCACGATTTCGGAAAGATCGCATGTCAACGAATGGCCCACGCTCTACTGCCGCCAGTCGCTTCCGAACGAAAGGGATGGTCGGGATGAGGGCAGCGAGACCGATAAAGCCACTGATCCTCAAGGCCCAAGGAAATCCAACACCACCTCGGTCTTCATGGATCAAGCGATCCAGAACGATGGGCCACACGACTCCGCCGAGCGAAGACCCGCTCGCGACGATGCCGAGGGTCAAGCCACGATGACGGTAGAACCAGTGTGCGGTACAGGTGAGTGCTGGAGGGAACAGGACGCCAACTGCGATGCCTTGAAGAAGCCCTTGCGCGAGGAACATGGACCAATACGTCGTCGAAATGGACATAAGCATGCATGAGAGAACAAAGAGAAGCGTCCCGACCGAGGTCAAGACCTGAAAAAGAGCTTCGCATGTCAGAGCCTTCAATCTTGTCTCCTGGCAGCATGAAGGAAGAATTACTCACCCATGCCGACGTTCGATCTAATATCGCCCCCGTAATAAGTGCTGAGGCGAAAGTGAACCAGACTTGAGCTGAACCGATCCAGCTCACACGGAAGGGCGATGCAAGAGGAGGAATCATCTCCTGCGTGTAATGGGCCTGAAAGACTCCAAAAGCGTTCTGGAAGCCGAAGCTGATCGCATAGACGACCGAAGACGCTATGACCTGCAACAGGGGAAAGAGAGAGAGGGACCTCGTCAGCTGAACATTGTTCTCGCAGTCCGTGAGCAGTAAGGGGAATCAAAGACGTACACACGACCATGCTTGCCACCCGCCATCTGGGTACGACTCCTGGCCTTCCGACAGTTTTCGCTGTATTTGAACATCGTCGACTTTCCCATCGATACTCTGGAGGGGATCAGCAGCAATCTGCATCTCCCAAACTCGAGCCTCTTTCTGATCCCTCGCCCTATTCAAGCAGTAAGGAAGGATCAGAGATGGACGCCACTACCTGTCTATCGAGTGTCGTGGTTCACGTCTATGAGCTGAGCTGAGCTTACTGTTGGCTTAAATTAGCTGATTTCTGTTCTTTTACTTTCCATCTCACATCTCTCTCAGGCCCGAGCATACCAACGCTGTCCTGCTATGCATCGTCCATGAAGATGGAATGAGGGAGAGATGAACGACTGATGAGTTCTTTTTTGCGAGAGAGTGAATACGAAGTGTTGATACAGAAAGAAACATGTTTTCGAAGTTAGCAATGAAAGGGAAGGGGGGGGAAGGGGGAAGGGGTGAAGGCGGGTTCGGCTCCCGTGTTCTGTCCTGGTCGAAACGAAAAGGAGGTAGCGTGTCTTGCTCGCGGTAGAGTAGAAGGGAACGCTGTATTCTTGAAGGAGACTGAGATTCTTCTTTTGGGGGAGGGGCGAGTCATCCACCTTTCGTGCCCCGGTTCGAGTGTAGTCGTATAATCATGCGTCTGTGATTCGAATCTCGCATTCCGCCCTTCGTCGTGTTGACTAATTGAGGACCGTGGCCCAGAACGCCTTCAGCTCGTCCATGCGAAGCACCTCAACGCCCGCCTTGGTCTCCTCCTCCAGCTTGTGCAAAAGCCCACCTTCGGCAAGCACAACCGCAAACCGCTCGGTATCCCAGCGATTCATCTCCAGCTTGTGCATCGATGACATCAGCTCCCGATCCACCGCCGCGACCAGGTCTGCCACAGATTCGTGTTCTGGTAAATCAGCTCCGTAGCCGCAGCTCGTGTCCGCGACCTCCATCTCCTTGATGCGTTTCTCCACTCGATCCGGAAGCTCCTTCAACCATCGACTCTCGATGGGGAAGTCAAATCCGATCGCATCAAAGAGCTCCTTGCTCTTCTCCTCTGCGCACAATCGAATCACAGCGACCACCCAGGGATGCACCACCACGCGCCAATTCTTGGGAGGTCTGAGGGCCAGCTTCCAGAGTGTCATCGAAGAGCCAGCCCCGTTCGCCTTCGTGTCCGCATGATATGCATGGTGCAGGAGTCCCGACAGCGACAAAGTGAGCGTGCCACCTCGCTTGCCCCACGGAAAAACGACCTCGAAGTCCCTCTTGCACTCTACTTCAGGTTGCTCGCTGCCGAATATCATGAAAGTTAACTTTCGATGACGCTGGAAAGAGTTTGGAATAGAGATAGAACGTCAGTAGCTATTCTGAAGACACATCAAATAGAATCAAATGTACCACTTACCTTCGCCCGGTTCAGGAAGGGAGCCACAGCATCCGGCAGTGTACTGGTTAACAGGGTTTCTTGAGCCGCGCGCCAAATGCCGATCACGGCGTCCTTCGACCAGAACGCATCATCGCGGAAATCAAGATTGGCCCGGAAACCACCCTTGGAACACTTGACCATGCTTGCGGCCATCTTCGTCTCCATGCCGCCCTTCCCCTTGAACAGGAAGCTATAGCTGTTCCCTATCTTCTTCAGCAACTCGTCGTTCACGTTGAATTGCAGCACCGCGCGAGTCGCATCGTGAGCAATACTGAGCTTGTTTTCCAACTCCGAGTCGGCGTACCACTTGTCGAACTTCTTCTGGGCGAAAAGGCGTGAGCAGCGACCGATAATCGACCGGAGGGGGGACCCGGACCAACTGTTGCTGCTGGAAAGCGAGCTGCGCCATCATCTGCTGCTGCATCTGGATCTGAGCCTGGTTCTGCATACCAGGATGCATACCATTACCACCACCCATGTGCGGGGCAGCCTGCTGCACGTACTGTTGAGGCACGTTACCAGCATCGATAGAGATGTTCATCGCCACCGACTCGCCGGGTCCATCAGCTCCCAGTTGCTCGGGCCAGGCGTCCGATTTCCCGAAGATGGATTTCCAGGCGTCGTCCGTCCACTGTGCCAGCCGCTGGGAGTCCGCCCACCTTGACTCGCATGACCGGGAGTCCGCCCACCGTTGCCCCAGCCAGCTCCCGGGGGTGTTCGGCCCGTGTTACCCTGATAAGTATTACCCGGTCCACCGCCACGTCCACCTCGGAACCGCCTCGTCCTGGTGCTCCACCATTATGCCCGGGCCCTGGCCCTTGATAGCCGCATCCCAATTACTAGCCTGGGCTGATTCGCGGCCCCCGAGCCCCAGCCTCCGCCTACAGCATTCGGATTAATGTTAGGTGGCCGACCACCGCCTGAGCTCTGCGACGAGGTTGAGCACCCGGCGCGTTCGCCCAACCCTGGCCCTGCTCAGGCCTGCCTCCACCGAGACTCTGGCGCTGCTGTTGTTGCGGTTGCTGCGATTGCTGGAATGGCGGCGGTTGTTGACCGCCGACACCAACCCCATTCCCGGAACTGTTCGGCCTGTGCATACCCTGTATGTTCGCTGCCGTAGCTGGATCACCCCAGCTTCCAGCAGTGGCTGCAACTGGTGCTTCTGATTCAGGTTCATCAGCGCCCCAGTCGGCGCCCCAATCATGAGCAGCGCTGGAGTCCTCCACCACTGGTGCTGGTGCAGGTGCAGGTGCCGCCGCGGGTGCCTGGAACTGTTGAGCGTTCCCGTTGACAGCAGGCGCCGGTGCTGTCGCTGGCATACGGTGCTGCGGTTCATGGCCTCCTCCATTGGAGACCGGCGCGACCGCAGGCGCCGGAGCACCGGAAGCATCATCGTCCTCACCCCACCCTGACCCTATCGTCTCAAACCGAGCCCGATCATCATGTACAGGCTGAGCGGGCTTCGATGCCTGATTGGTGAGAAGCGGCGCGTGAGAAACAGCTGCATGGGCGTGGGAGACAGTTGCCGAGCTTGTAGGTGGAATAGGGCGTGGCGGAGGCCCAGTTCCGATCCGCGAGCTCATTGCAGCAGCACCCGGAATACTACGAGGTCGTCGTGGAGGGCCACCCCGCCCAGTACCACCTGCAGCGGGAGCTACTTTAGGCAGGAACTTTTGCAGCTCCTCGTCGTCGTTGAGAATGTGTGTGCCATCCGCATTCTTGTGGTGCGCTCCTTTGAATGACCCAGGCGCATGGGTCTCCTCCGTCGCCTGACTCCCTTCAGCCTCCTTGTTCGCTTCGGTTGCAGCAGCGGCTGCAGGTTCTGGTGCAGGTGCAGATGTAGATGTAGATGCAGGTGCAGATGTAGATATAGGTGCAGGTGCCGGTACATCTGCCGCCGCCTGAGCAGGCACACCCTGTTCTCGAACTTCCTCCTTGACGCGCCTAGGCGGAGATTCAGACCTTGAGGCATGATCCTGCCCTGCCGCCGTTGGAATGTCCTTGGCCAACGACGACGAAGACGCCTGTCCCGCACCGACACCCTCCGATCCGCCTGCAGCTCCTTGCTCATCATTTTCACCCCATAGATCATCTTCATCTCCATCTTTGTCCGCTTTCACCCTCACCGGCGGCGACGCAGGCGAAGTATCCATCGGTTCAGCAGCTGATTGTTCTTGTTGTTGTGGTTGTTGTTGGTCTTGTTCCCCTTCGTCCATCGGTTGACCATCAAGGGGACCATCAAAGACTGGCACGTCCATATTGAAGTCAAAGCCCGCCCCCCCAAGGTTGTCCTCCATCTCCTCATCAGCTCCTTCTGGTTCCGGAGATAGCTCAAGCATACCGTCTCCTGCATGAGGCACATCCGGTTCAGCAATAATGGCCGGTTGCGTATCCGCTACTGGTGCACCGGCTGCGACAGATTGTGAGTCCGGCGCGGAGGTGGCTATGACAGCAGGTTGCACATTCGCGACTGATGCAGCGACGATAGCGGGTTGCGCATCTGACACCGATACGGCAAGCTCTGACATCTGCGAAGCCGAAGCCGAAGCCGAAGCCTCAGGCCCATTCCTGGTCGAAGGCTGTTCTGGCCCCTGCTGCAGCTGCGTCGCTGCCTCATACTCTTGAGGTGTAGGCTTCCGTTCTTGAGGTTCTGAAACGAGAGTAGAGGTTCCAGCAACAGCAACCGGTTCCGGCTCCACCGCAGGCACACTCGGCTGTACGCGGGCCTGCGGTTCGACTTTGACAACTATTCTGACAGGCTCGTCTTCAACTTTGGGCGAGGGCGAGGGAGTCATCTTCGCAGGCGCAGCTTCTTCCTGAACTACCATGGGAGACGTATCAAGCGCAGCCGCAGCGCTGGTGGATGCTTGAGCTGGTTGAGGTTCCGTCCGTGCTGCTTCCGAGGTGATCGGAGCCGATGATGGCGCCGCTGCTTCGCTGACCACTGGCACAGCAGTAACAGTGCTCCCATTCGGCAGCGGCGCAACACTGTTTACTGCCGCCGGTTGAGAGGTGACGCCCGGCCCAGCAGCACTCTGCGAGCCATTGACCGCAGCAGTCGTACCCACCCCACCCGCTCCACTCGCAGCACCAGCAAGCTCCTCCGCCTCCCGCTTTTTCGACGCAGCGAGCCGCTTGGCAGCCTCCATCGCCCGCTGAAGCGCAGGCGAGTGCTCATACGCCGCCGTAGCAATTTCGTCTCCCCACCCGTAGCTTCCCGAAACAGCGCACTGGCCGAATCGTCCTCCACCTTCAGCCGACGTGCTTCAGCAGCAGCAGCGGCAGCGGCGGTAGCGTTCAGTGCGGACATTTCCTGCCCTACTGTGATTGCCAACTCTTGCGCTGCCCTCCGAGCGGGAGAATCGACAGCCGTTATCGGTTCAGGTTGCGCCTTGAATGGGAGGGGAGCCTTCGGAACGGTGGCGGGAGGGAAGGTCCTTTAGTCGATGGTCCTGGCTGTGACCCTGATGCTACGGCTTGCTGAGGCGCTCCATTGCTCTGTTCCGCTTTGGCAGGCGGATTCGCCACCTTTCCTTCCACCGGCTTCTTCGACATCGCAGGTTTCTTGTCCTGATCCTCGTCACTGCTATCGCTGATGACAATAGCATCCGCTTGCGATCCCGGTTGTCGGAAGTACGGCATGACCTTGGAGGCCGCGGAGCTGGCCGGCTTCGCTGGACTCGATGTTGACGAGGTCGCGGCGCTGGCGGCGGCGGCCTTAGCTTTAGCAGCAGCAGCAACAGCAACCGGAGATGCAGGAGCACCTCCGACGCGAGACGGAGGTCCGAATTTCCCCGGAACTCGCTTTATAGGTGACGAAGACGCCGAGCCGCGCACTGGCGGAGCCGCAGCTTTCCCGCGTGTTGCTTGACCCTGCGAGCGAGTCTTCATCGGTTCGGCCTCTGTCTCCACAGCAGTAGCAGCAGCAGCAGCACCGACCGTTTTGCCATTAGCCGCTCTCCTAACCACATTCGGCGCCTTGCCTCCCCTGGTACTGGCATTGCCCTTGACAGGCGAATGCTTAGCCTTGGACACGATGGTACCACCCATCTGCTGCTCCTCGTCGCTCTCGATGACAGGGATAGGTTCGCCAGCAGCAAAGGCAGCCGCCTGTGCCGCCCGTACCGCAGCGTCAAAGTGTCCCCGCCTCAACTTCCTTAGCTGATATTTGTCCCTCCGCCACGCATCCCGCAACTTCTTCTGTTTGAGCCGTTTCGCATCGTCGTCGAGTTTGTAGTAGTCCTGAACGTCGGTATCGGAGTAGGATGCCTCGTTGGGGACATCGCCGAATTGAGGACGGGGAGCTTCGGGCGGTCTGCCCCCCGGCATGCTGGCCCAGAAGATATCAGCCTGAGAGACACCGGATTCAGCCTGTTCGCCGGAGAGGAAGATGTGTTCGGTCTCCCAGGATGCGCAATAGAGCGGCGCGTCCTTCCAGAGGACGCGATACTGTCCGAATCCGCGACGGGGATGGACGCGGAAGCGAAGGATGTTCCCGACGAGAAGGACGTCGCTCCCGCTGGGCTGAGCGCTGGACGGCTGCCAGTGCTCGACATCCTCATTGCTCCAGGATGCGAGCGAATCGTCTGAGTCTGATTCTACGAGTTCCTCGAGGGGGCTCAGCTTGTCGCCGATCATGAGAGGTTGCCGCCGTGGGATTTTGGGGGCGGGCTGTGATGACGAGCCCGCGCTATTTCTCCGTTTAGCGCGGGCTCCACCTTTTGCGCCATTCTTGTTTGGCGAGGCTGCCTTTTTCTTGCCGTTGGCCTTGCGGGGCCCATCTTCATCGTCGTCGCCTTCCTGCCATGTCCCGTCGCTGCCTTCCTCATCTATCTCCTTTGGCTGGTCTGAATCCAGCTCATCCTCCTCACTGTCGTGGTAGGAGTCTGTAGAGGGAGAAGCAGCTCTCTTCTTAGAAGCCGCAGTTGCCTGGGCTTTAGCTTTCCCCAAGGGACGTGCCTTGGGGCGTGATGGTGTTGAGTTTGCACTTGAGGGGTTTGATCCTGTGCCTTTGACCTTCGGCTTGACCTTCTTGGCCGGGCTTTCGCTCGCCGGGCCAGAGGTGCCGCTCGGACCTGCTTTGCGCTTCACAGCAGGCATGACGCGAAGTCACTACGACCCTGAGCTTGCAGCGCACAGCACGTCGTCGTCGTCGCTCCGACTGTGCTACCAATGAATGGATCTGGACAAGATTAGCTTATTTCTCAATCCAGTGGGATCCGCGGCTCGGCCAGGAATCGGGGAGAGAAGGAGAGACTCACCTGCTCTGTCCACTGTGACTTTTGTACCGGATGCCGCGTCGGGAGAGCCACTGCAGAATTCGAGTCTGGGGCTACTGTGCGAGGGGTTTGGGCAGATCGTGGTGGTAAGAAGTCAGTCTCTCTCGAATCGCTGTCGGCCACTGCTCTCGAACAAAACGTTGTCCTTGTCGAGTCCTTGTCGAGTCTGTCAAAATGGAGAAACCTTCCGAGGATGAAAACAAAGGGAAAACAAACAAACGCGAAACGCGCCTTGGGGTCACGCGTCGCGCCTCCTGTCGTAAGGGATGACGGCAAAGAGATCGAAGGCCGAATGCTTGCCTGCTCGATCACTCTTCTCTCTATACTGGGAAGACAGAGATGGCGAGCAGGCTGTTTGGCTGCGACCGACCGCAGAGTGATCGAAGGCGAAGATGTCATGCTTCATCTCCTTCATGCGTCTGTCTATTCTCCAGCACTGACCAACTGACAACGGAGGGTGGAAAGGAAGTTCCTCATAAGGAAGGAAGGATGCTGCATGCTCACCATCTTCATCCTTCTCTCTTGCTCATCCTCTCATACCCCACCAATCCATAGCCATCATGGTATTCCTCAAGTCTATAGTGAGCCATCCTTCTCTTCCAGCAAGCCAACATGCAACCAATTCTGACCCTGATGCCTGGCTCCTTCCACAGCATAGCCCCGTTCAGGTCTTCCCATGGGGAAAGATCGGCGAATCCTCCCTCGCCGGCCAGCTCTATCTCAAAGGAGGACACGCAGCCGCTCAAGGCAAAAGTCAGCTCGACCCCGACACCCCCTACGCCGAGTTCTGGCAGGGCAGCACACACATCAAGGGACCCAGCACCCTTGCTTCCGCCCACAGCCCCGACCCCGGCGCAGTAGTACTCGAGACGCCCCTCTCCGAAGTGCTGCGCGAACAGAAGTACGAGGTGCTTGGCGGAAAACTGATGAGGAAGATGCCCTGGATCGACACCGATACCCATGGTGGCATTCCCATCCTCTTCAAAATCCTCTCAGCAGGAAAAGCTTTACCGCTTCAGGCACATCCAGATTCTGAACTCGCCAAAAAGCTTCACGAGGCACAACCTGATCGCGAGGATGACCACCAGGTCCGATTCGATGGCGTCCACAAGCCTGAGATCGCCCTCGCTCTTACGCCCTTCCGTGGGTTCATCGGTTTCGCTCCGGCAGAACTCATCATCCAGCGCATGGCCCTTCTTCCCGAACTGCGCAACTTGCTTCTCGCTCGAAACATACCTATCGGCGTCTCCAAGCATCTCGTCCAGGACATGGTCGATCCGTATGAGGAGATCCAACGCGCACACTCGCCCTACACCTGGCATGACAAGGTCAGCGCAGCCATCGGTCGTCTCCTGGGCGCGGACAGACATCTCCTGAGCGCGGCCATCAAGCACGCTGTCTCTCGCGCTGAGAAGGAGAAGGAGAGTTGGCCCGGTCCGGAGGGAGAGCAGCTCCGGTCGCTGCTCATCGAACTGAGTCAACAGTACCCGGGTGACAGTGGTGTCTTTGCTGCGCCCGTCTTCATGAACCTCGCCACTCTCGAACCGGGCGAGTGTATCTATGCACCCGCGGACACGTGTCATGCCTGGCTCTCGGGGTGAGTCAAGCCCCTTGCACAAGAATCACAGCAACATTTACTGATAACCCAATCGAATTACAGAGACATCATCGAGGCCATGCCCGCCTCCGTCAATGTCGAGAACGTCGCCTTCGGCCCAGAACCCTGTGTCGAGACGATAGAGCTCTTCTCCAAGATGCTCACCTACGAATTCAAGCCTGTCTCCGACTACAAGATCCGACCCGAGCCTATGCCAGCGACCAACGGCGCCGCGAGCATCTATCGTGTCCCTCTCGAGGAATTCGACGTCGTCAAGATCACACTCAGCGGTGAAAAAGAAGGATCGCCCCGCTCTGTCCGACTCTTCACGAATGAGAAGGACGGACTGGGCACGCTCGATGGCGTGGCTATCGTCAGTGTGGTCCGTGGACGGGGAGGGAAGATCAAGGGCTTTGAAGAGGGTGGAGAGAAGACTTCTTCCGACGTCAGCTATGATGTGGGAGAGGGAAGCGTGTTCGTGGTCGGCAAGGGAACTGCGATCCAGATTGAGAGCGGGCAGGATGGAGAAGGCAGCGACGGCGGCGAGCTCGAGGCATACGTTGCTGTCTGCCAGCCCAAGACTCCCTGAATGTTGAATGAGCTCGCTGCTGTACCTATCTGTCGCTCGAGCTCGTCGTCTTTAAAGAATTTCTTTTTTCCTTTTGTTCTCTTTGCGGTGACTCAGAATTTACCATGGATTTCGCCATGACAAGGAGGAAGCAAGCGAAAGAAGAGGGCCAAGCTTGCTTCCTGACTTCCATCATCCTCCTCATCCATCTTCCACAGCCGCGACAAGGTGCACTCTCAACGATCCGCGGATAAGAACAAGGAAAGCACGATGAGCACCCTCCTCAGCGCAGAAAACCTCACAGGCAGGCTGCTCTTCGCCATACCGAAGAAGGGTGAGTAGAAGACTCCGGATGAGGATCCCATGTAAATGCACGTGCGCATCCCCAATCTGACCCTCTCTCTCTCTTGACGATGCGATGCGCAGGCCGTCTGTACGAGAAGTGCCTCGAGCTCCTCTCCGGCGCCGACGTCCAATTCAAGCGCGCCCACCGGCTCGACGTCGCCCTCGTCCAAAACCTGCCCATCGCCCTCGTCTTCCTCCCCGCAGCCGACATCCCGCGTTTCGTCGGCCAAGGCAATGTCGACCTCGGCATCACCGGCCAAGACATGGTCGCCGAAGCAGGTCCTCAAATCGGAACTCTCGTAACAGAAGTTATCGAACTCGGATTCGGGAAGTGCAAGTTGCAAGTTCAGGTTCCTGAGAAGGTGGACGAGACTGCTCCCCTGGCTCCTGGTGAGACTGCCGAGTCGCGTAAGCCCATCACGAGCGTGGAAGGGCTTGTCGGGAAGAAGGTCGCTACTTCGTTCGACACGCTCGCTGGCGCGTACTTCAAGAAGTTGGATGGGGAGGTGAATGAGAAGAGGAAGGCGGAGGGGTTGGAGCCTTTGCCGCCTACGCAGATCGAGTATGTCGGAGGTAGTGTCGAGGCAGCGTGTGCGCTGGGCGTCGCAGATGGTATTGGTGCGTATCAAACATTCACTGCTTTGCTCCTTTGCATTCGGTCGCTGCTTGCTCACATCATGGACTCCTACTCTCTCTTGCACGCGCTTCGTGGAAATCCTGCTCGGGCTTTCTTCCTCGCGAGCAGTCGACCTTGTCGGTGCGTTAATACGCGCAAAACATAGTGCTTCTATTCCTTTGGTATCTCAAACTGACATCTCTGTCCCTCGTCCCTCAGAGTCTGGCGAGACAATGCGCGCATGCGGCCTTCACCCCATCAGCACCCTTCTCTCCTCCCAAGCCGTCCTGATCCGCTCATCAACCTCCCACCCCGCATCGAAGCCATCCGACGCTTCAGCACCTCCGACATCGGCGCTTCCTCCCAACAGAACCCCCCGCCTCATCTACCCCTCCCCAACAACAAGAACCCCAATCCCAACAACAACAACCACAATCAACACCGTCCCTCAGCGCGCGAACAAAATCACCCTCCGCAGCATCTGCTCTGATCGATCTGATCACCTCCCGAATTCGGGGTGTGATCGCTGCGGACAAGTACGTATTGTGCCAGTACAACGTCTACAAGGGTGTACCCCTCGAGACTGCGCTCAAGATTACGCCTGGTCGGAGGGCAGCGACGGTCTCTCCCTGCGCGAGGATGGATGGTCGGCTGTGAGTGTGATGGTGTTGAAGAATCAGATTGCGGAGGTGATGGATAAGTTGGAGGCAGCGGGGGCGGAGGATGTCCTTGTTACGGCCTTGCACAACTGCCGTGTCTGAGCTCTTTCTCCTGGGCATGGCTCGGAGCTAGAAGACAGCAACCTATCTGTGCCTTTACCACTCTTCCCGTCTCAGTGTTACCGAAATTCAAAGAATAGAAGATTGAGACTGCGATATTCGGTGACGGAGAAGGATTCCCCTCTCTCCACCCTGCATCATCTCAGCCGCATTTCATTGAACGCCCTGCTGCCTGAGCGCTGCGCACAGTACTTCGAAATGGAAAGAGTGGAACTGAGGTGGTATTGAGGCGCTGGCGGAGATAAAGGCGATGAGGAAGAGAGCAGAACAAAGCCTTATTTGCCCTTCCCGCGCGAGCTCGATACTGTGCTGCTGAAACCTGGTTGAATCTTCCACTTCGATGCTGGTGTCGACGCCGCAGCCGTTTCTTGATCCTCTCCATCCTTCTCCACACTGTTGCTCTTGCGTCCGCCTGCGCTTGCTGAGGATGTTGTTGTTTGTGGTTGATCCGCCCGCGAGTCCTCCTCTCCTTCGTCATCGTCGTCTTCGTCATCTTCTAGCAGAGGTTGCATCTGCCCATCTCCACCCGTTCTTCTCCCTCTCCCAGACGACGCCGCAAGCTTCTCCCCTCCCTCTCCTTCCTTCTCCCCTTCTTCGTCCTCATCGTCGTCATCGTCCTCCTCATCCTCAGGAGAATTCATATCCACATCAGCCGGGTTGAGATTGGAGCTTCCGAAGCGGAGGGCGATCCATACTCCGGCTACGACGAGGAAGAGGATGGGGATGGCCAGACTTGCGTATGCGAGTGGCTTGATGAAGTCTGGGGCGTGGGTGCCTGGCGTTGGCGATGCTGATGTGTCTCTGTTTTGGGAGATTTTTGTTCATATTCGTTGTCAGCGTGAGCGGGAACAAGGTTCATGCTCTGAGAAGCGGACACCCACCTTCGTTCGAACATGGCAGAAGCTACTAGAGAAGACGCGATGGTTGTATGCGTGGTTGTATGCGCGTGTTGGTGTTGTTGTCGCCGTCGTCGAGGAGCTCATCCTCATCGCCTCCCCCTCCTCCCACGACCCGACCAAACCCCCGCGCAACCCGGACAGCCCGGCCCGGATGACACATTTCTCGGAGCCTTCTTTTTCAATGAACCGCCGGCAGCATCGGGGCGGAAACAACAAACCAAAGCGATGACCTTTGAGAAGATCGAAGTCGCCGACACAATCGACAGCGACAACCACAGCAACAGCGAACACGATGGCGCGACGGACTGGAGTCTTTGGCGCTGCTACTCCTATTATGGCCTCGGTGCTGCGGCCGCGTCTTGTGCTGGCCGTGGCAGTAGCAGCAGCCGTGAGCGTGAGAGCTCATCCCCATCATCACGATGGACCTGCGGACGACACAGTCCCAATCGACTCCATTCTCTGGATCCACATGCTCATCCAAGCATTCACATGGATCATCCTCTTCCCTCGTGAGCTCTTCCATCAATGCTGCTGGGGAAGTCGTGATTGCTGAGCTTGAAATTTTCCCTCACAAACAGTAACCATGGTCCTAGGACTCGTAAGACATCGACTGCATGTCCCCTCTCCGCGCTAAGTCTCCTCCTCACAACAGGAGGCTACTTCCTCGGACACGGGCACAAAGGTCGCTCCTTCCCGCACTCAGCCCACGGTACTCTAGCCTCCCTCATGATCTTCTACCTCCTCGCCCAAACCGTCCTTGGAGTCTACCTCAAGCTCCACCTGCGCTGGGGCCCCGAGCGCTTCGTTCGGCCGCCCTTCTGTTCGTCCATGGATTGCTGGGGAGACTGTTCCCCGTCGTGGGCTGGGTCCAGTGCTTGTTTGGAGTCATCACACTCCGATCGTGGTGCTTGGGGGACACATGGGTCAATGTCTCGCTCATCACATCATGGGCAGCGCCTTCCAAGGGTATGCGATCATCATGCTCATCATGATGAAGGCGGCCGTGGGTTGGCTGCAGAGAAGGGGACATAGTCAGGAATGGTTCGATAGCTGGGTCATCTTCGTCTGGGGCTGGGTGAATGCGTTCACGGAGCATCAAGGTGGCGCATGGGTGAGTTGTTTCCATGATGAGGCGACTTCGCTGCGCCTCAACTCAGCCTCACAAATTGTCCTGAATCTGACCTTCCCTCCACACGCACGCTGCATCTTCCATGGTAGAATCACAAGGATCTCCAACACACAATGTGAGTAGTGCGGCCGCCTATATCGATCGAAATGGAACCGTAACTAAACTGTCCACTCTGCTTGATGACCAATAGGATGGGCGTATTGTGGATCTTTGGCGGCGCAGTCGGCATCTGGACCTCTCGCGGTGGGCGTCGTTCCGTCTTCCCTGGCCTGATGATCATCTTCACCGGCTGGGCGATGAGCGGACATGCTCAGGCCTTGGTGAGCTTTTGCATGCAGTCACCTCTGTTCTGGTTTCGAGGCGGGACCGATTTATGCTGACTCTGTCCTTGCGATCCTTTGTGTAGATGATCTCAACTATGGTGCACGCGCTTTTGGATACGTCCTCATGGCCGCCGGTCTTGCTCGCATCATCGAGATCTGTTTCGTGCTACACGATGGGCCCACAGGTTACATCCCGCCCCAACGGACCAGGCAGAGCCGGAGAAATCCCGCCACCTCGACGCAGACAAGCCACAGCGTGGCGCAGCGCGACGAGGAGGGAGATGATGATGAAGAGGAGGACGACATCACTTTGGCTCCCGAAGTCACAGATGCACCGAGGTCCGCAGAACGCGATCCACGGACAGGCGCAGTCCGGTATGAGCGGTCAGCTTGGTTCGAGGTCAAGACATTCCAGTACCTGCCGCCCTACCTTTTGACAGCCGGTGGAATGCTGTTCATCAGTGCGACGGATGAGGAGTTGAGGTGGGCCGATGCGCAGGGTGTAGATGCTATCACTTGGGGCTTGATCGACTTCTCGATCTCGTTGGGTTTGTTCCTCTGGTTCAAGTGAGTTTTGCTCTGCTGAGTCGACAAGGTGAAAGAGGTCGAACTGACTGATCTATCTACTCCTATTCTTTCACGCGAACAACAGCGTTCTCATTGATCTCTACATCTCCTACGGCGGGTATCGTGGACAAGCAGCGGGGGGTCCGCAATCTTCCATCTCGCCAAGCGGACAACTTGAACAAGGCGGTCTACTGCGGGCTGCTATTGGCGGAAGAAGAAAGAGAGACGACTATTTGCCGCTCTCATCACGTCGAAGCGAGAGCATCAGTGTCACACCGACCTCAGCAGCAGCGACTACGACAAACCCAACGCCCTCGTCGAACCCACCAGTTCGAGGCATCTTGGCGAATGGGGGCGGTAGCAGACGGGCGGCAGAGGCTGAGGCGACGACTGCTTCTCATGTCACTGAGAAAGAGGGTCATCGGTCGGGCGTGGGTAACGGGCATCATGCTGAGCATCACAGTGGGGCTCAAGCGCACGTGCTGTTTGCCGAGTCGGACGATGAGGACGAGGACCCATTTGATGATGAGGAGCGGCATGGTCGTCAAAGAGAACACTGAGTGGCGACGAACGAGGCGGGGTGTGCAAGCACCGCGAGGGCCTTAGTTTCGGGATCTCCGAAAACGTACAAGACGCCTCGTGCTTCTTTCACTCCCGAAGGACTTTGAATCATATTTATCCTTGTACCACCCGTCCACCCTTGCCCATCTGTTACCACCCGTCGCGGCCGTCCTCCGAGGACATGAGGTCGAGTTATGAATGAGCCGGAAATGGAGCGAATCAAGGGACAACGAAGGAGGATAAATACGAATTCGGTCTCGGACTGAGCCGGGTTCGGGAACGACGAATCAAATCGATTCTTCGCTCAAGGTGCCGTCCGCAAGAGACCATCTGTTTGACCAGCATAGGATGCCATCTCCCAACGATGGCGATGGCAGCGAGAGACAAAACAAAACGCATCGCTGACCGCGGTCCTCCTCGACGGCTTGCTTCACGTTGACGCTCGCTGACCGCTCTTCGCAGGACGAACATGTCATCGCAAGATGTACGTCATTTGTTGGAACAAAGGGAAGCAACATCCTCAGCGGCGACCTGCACTACTCTGCAGCGGGACTCGCCGAACAAAATCTGACAACTGACAAGGCGCAACGAAACTTCGACGGCGCTGGTGGTGCTCTCGATCGGACCCAGTCAAAGCGTTCACGAGGGGATTGCACTCATCTGCAGAAACGACAGATTCACTATCTCGCGCTGCAGTGCCGGGAACATCGACGTTCCGCTTCGTCCGCCGGCCTTAGGGCAAGGTGCAAGACCAAATTGCGGTCAAGTCCTGCCCAGATTGAGGAAATAAGGACCCTACCTTGTTAAGTAGTCCCTGCCCACTTCCCGCTTCCAAAGTGCTCGTGCCCTCACATGTGTTCCATAGCGCGCCGCTGACTACAGTAGAACCTCGAAAAGTCGATCACTCTATTGAGCGATCACCTCGATCGCTGATCACTTTTGCCCTTCCCCGAGCTCGGGGGTATGGGAAACCACTGTTACCTCGATCATTCGTTCACGATCACTTTTTTGGGGGTCTGATCGGCCCAACCAGGGAGCGCAACACGGTGTTGCGAGGCTGTCAACACCGTGTCGCGAGGTCTTGATCCCGTCTCTGCTGAGGGTTTTGCCTCTCAAGACCCCCAAAACTCAGCCAAAATCTCGTCTTAAATGCTGGGGTGAATTGGGACACGAAAAACAAGTAGCCTCAGTAATTCAGGCGTGCTGTGTGAAAGCAATAATGATCTCTCGGCCGTAACCAATTGACGTATGGTACGTTCCAGCGGCATGCACAAGCACGCCTGAGAACATTTGTAAGGAGTGTCATAGAGTGGCACAGCGCCACCCAACTTTGTCGAATTTGAACCAACACTCTTTCCGACCGCACCACACATTCAGCATCACCAGACAAAACCGAACAAGGAAACGCGTGCTCAGTTCTCTAACGCGATGATAGATGAGATATCAGAGAGTACGCAGCAGCTTTCCGAATCAGATTTCAGTGCGTATTGACGGAGCTGTCTCGATTGAGAGTCTGAAAATGTTGACTTTTCTCACTGCTCCACAGACACAACGCGCACCTCAAGTCAGGCAGGGCTCTCGGAACCTCCAGAGCAGCAGGCGGAGAAGCGTCCGCGGTTGGAGACTAGACTTATAGTGACAATTCCTTGGGACGCAGTGAAGAAGAAGCTTGTATTTGACCAAAAGACTACCAAATATTGACAGTGGAGACTGTCGCTCAAGGCAGAGATGTCATGCTCATTGCCCCTACTGGGAGTGGGAAGGGCTACGTCCTCAACATCCTTCTCGAGGCCCTCCCGGACAAGATCTTCGTTGTTCTTATCCCGTTGCAGATGCTGCAGGAAGAGTTGTGTCAGCGCATGGGGGACCAAGCGATCTACATCAACAGCAACAACAGAACCCACGAGCTACTCACCGACATAAAGAACTGCAAGTACCGCATGATCTTCCTGAGCATCGAGATGGCCCTGGGCAATGCATTCCGGTCCGTGCTGAAGGACCCCGTCTTCCAAGGCAAGCTCGGAGCAATCATCCTCGACGAGGCCCAGGTGCTGAAGGAGTGGGCGGTCGACTCTCCGTTCCGCAAAGCTATGAGAGATGTCAGCGTGCTGCGACACCTAGTGAGTCAGAGCCCAAGCTCACCTTGACGTACCATGTCCCTTGTAGGTGCTAACATGAAGCAACCGTATGCCACTTGCAGGCTCAGATCCCTGGCGTTGCGATGAGCGGAACGCTGCCGGATGCCTACCGAACTGTCGTCAGGTCGTTGTTCGAGCTGGACGACGAGAAGGTCATTGACCTCGGCGTCGACCGTCCGAACATCGAGATCATCCTGGCGCCGATTCGATACACCCTCAACTCCTTCCAGGACATCCTTTCGTGGCTTCCCGAGCTTCATGGCGACGTCCCAAAGACGGATGAGGAGCGCGAGGATCTAAAGAGGAAGTGTATACCAACAATCATCTACGTCAACAACAAAAGTCAGCAGCTCGAGCTGTTCCACGCCTTGAGACGGTGGTACTCACGTATGGGTCTACAAGACGTTGTCCTCATTGTCTCCGCCGAGTTCAGCTCATCGCATCGATCTCAGATTCCCAGCCACGTTGAGAGCGGTAAGACGCTGTGCATCGTGAGTACCAGCGTACTCGGCATGGGATCGGACATGAGGAAGATCAGGAGAGTGATCCAGTGGCGGATCATGAGCACGGACACGGTCCCTGGGATATCGCAACGCTTTGGACGGGCCGGCAGAGATCAACAGACGACAGCTGAGGCCATTCTTCTGGTCGACAAGTGGGCGGTGCCGGGTGCTGCTCTGGAGACGATCGAGAGCGGAGGGCAGCTTCCCGGGAGGAAGTAGCGGATGGCGAAGAGGAAGGGTCGCGGGTGGTCCGTCCTGAGACAAGCAGGCTTCGAGCTGCGGCGGATCCACAGATGATGCAGCTGGTCGTGCATGCCTTCTGCAAGCGCGGCTGTATTCGAGCACTAGTCAACAAGATCCTTGGTCAGCCAAGCACAGATCAACTTCCGCCTTCCGCCGCCATCTATGGCCATGAAACGCCGAAGGACCTACCATGCTGCTCCTTTTGTCAGGATCAAGACTTGCCGGTCTTGCCGTCATGGTTCCTGGTCGAAGACGGCGATGAGGGCAGGGCGAGGGACGGAATCACGAAGCTGCAGGAGCATGTGGAAGAAAAGCTTCGTCAGTGGCGATTGGAGAAGTGGGAGACGGACTGGAAGCAGCGCAAGGCGCCCAGGTCTCTGGGAATAGCTTACTTCATGCGCGTGGAGGACGTTGCATCCGTTGTGAAGCATCTTGGGAAGATCGATCGAGGACTGGCTGCCGACCAACAAGATCCGCTTGGCAAGTACGTTTCGATGCAGGCCAGGGACGTCGTTGTTCCACAGCTCAAGGCGTGGCTTAAAGAGGTCATCGCGTCCTACGATGCGGAACGTGACAAGGAGAAGCAAGAAAAACAAGCAGCAGCGGACAAGCAACGTCAGGATAGAGCTCGTCAAAAGCTGCAGACACATGCCCAGAAGAACATACAGAGAGCTGAGGCCAGCGGAACTTCTGTGAGTATAGAAGGCAACCCTCTGTAGTCAGCAAAGTCACTAGGCTCAAGGTGGGCTGAACACTTCTATGTACTCACAGTCCTACTCGTGCGGCGCATGCATCGAGTGGAACTCGAAACATCCCGGTCAGGCCCAGCTGGATCCGAAAGGACACACCAGTCAGTGCCTACTATTCTATACATGCTCATTAATGTCGCTCTACTCACCCGCATCCACCTTGCAGAGAAGAACAAGAACTGTCCAGTCAAGAAGATGCCAAGCGGAAGTACATCAGCTCAATCCTAGAGCATCTCTTTGCTATGTACTGCGTGAATACACACGATAAGAATAATCCATGAGTCAGTAATCAGTCAAGCAGAGAGCCATCGCCAGCAAGAGTGAAGCCCGCAACCAGCTCTTCTGCATTGAATCTTGTTGAACCGAAGGGCTCGTCCTCCACGTCGAGCTCATAAGAGAGAGAAGCGTCGGTGGAGCTCTGGTTGGCATCTCGCGTGCGTCGCTGCAGCCACTCGCCAAAGAGACCGACCTTCCCACCTCCTCCTGCCAGCCGGGCCCAGCCGTAGACGTGATTGTCGGTCGCAACACCCTTAGACTGTCTTGCGTTGCGCTCACCGGCAGACTTGCGCCGCTGTATGTCGTCACCGTGATGAAGTTCGAAGGCCTTACACGACCGCTTGTCCTTCCAAGAGACCACATCATTCCTCGCAAAGTCCGTTGCCAACAGAGTTACACTCTGCTTGATGCTGCGAGCCTTATGTTGGTTGCTGCGGCTGTTGATACCCAGCGCTCTGTACCACCTAAGCCGTTGCTGCCGCAGAAGGTTGATGATCTGTCCCATCTCTCCCTTCATCACGTAGTCGTTTGAGTTCGAGGAAGTGATCTTGTAGACGTTCTTGAGCTCGTTGACGAGGTGTTCGATGTCTAAGTCGGCAGGAAGCCAAGAGTCGGCGCGACCGGCGTGGTTGACTAGTGTTGCGCCAAGCATTGAGGTAGCCAACGCAGGAGGGAGCTCGTATTGTAGCTGATAGAGGACCTCGAAGACTTCGGATGAGTAGCGGTGATGTCCGGTAGCCGCAAAGCGAGGAACGGTCTGCTTGCATGCGACGACGACTCGACCGCAATCTCCTTGGCTGACCGCTTCTCGAAGCTCCAGGTAGATGATAGAGTCACGGAGCATCTCGCGTGCTTGCAGGTAAAGAAGGTCCGCATTACTGTCTCCACCATTCTCCAATGCGATCCCTTCGGCGCTCTCATTGACCAGCTTCGGGATGACAGCCCGAGCTACCTCCAGCAGATCTTCAGTCGTAATGCCTGCATACTCGTCCGCGTCACCGTCTGAAGCTTCTGACGTCGAAGACCTCTCCTCCAGCTTCTTGCGGAGACTCGGAGAAAAGTAGGCGTCGATTAGGGCGGGGAAGAGCATCTTGATGTACGCATCCGCATCATGGAAGTCGATCGGGCTTGTGCATAGTCCTTTGATCCCACCCTGTCGCAGAGAACGCGAGCGCTAAGGACGCTTTGACTTTGGGGAGTTCCTCCATGCACCTCGAGGAAGTACTTCTGGAATGTGTATTGAAGGTGGAAGAATGCAGACCACGGTCGCAAGAACTGGAGCCGATCGATCGCAGGAGTCTCGGACATGTCGTGCGCACGGCGAGCTTTGGCGGAACGAAGATGTGCAATGGTGAAGGCATCTGCAATGACAGGAAGGACGCGGCGTACCCATGCCTCGTTTCCGGAGAGTCCTAGATGCTTGAGATACTGATCATTACTTCGATGTTCCCAGCAACGGTGCCCTCGTCTTCATTCAAAACCGGAAGACCCAGAACCTTAGTCCGTGTGGGAAGGAACGGTAACACTTGCGGTGGTCTAGGGAGCTTCTCCTCTTCAACAGTGCTCGACTTATACAGCGCTTGCCACGCCCGAACCGCGTGAGAGATTGCAACCTCCACCAAGTGCTCATCGTCTTCATGTCCACCCAACAGAGTCTCAAGAACGTCGAGGTCGGCGGCGTCGGAAGAATGAGCCTGTCTTGGCGTACACTGATGCTTGGCAACCGAGGATCCATCCCGTCGACAGGATTGACCGGAAGCGCAGTAGATGTAGAGGGGCGAGTCACCGAGGGAAACGTCGCGTCGAAGAGCTCTTGCGAGCAGATGGGATTCTTGTCGTCGTACTTGTACTCATGGTCGAGAACATAGACCGCCCCGGCAACCGCTGCCATCATAATCACCTTCTGTTCCGCTCGCTTGTCCCTGACTCCGCTTTGCCAGTTGACATTGTCGTAGGAAAGGCTGACCATGGTCCCCTTCAGAGCAATCGTCTCCAGAGTCCGTCGATGTTCGTCTCTAGCCAAGCTGGCCAAGACACGTTGACCTGATGGATAGGAGGAGCAGACACCTAGCTGGTAAAGAAGCTCGATCTCGCGCTTGGGGACTCTTGCTGCGATGAAAGCGACGGTGAGCTGGAGAGGCCATGCGTTGCATTGCTGGTTCGATGCCGCGAGTAGCATATGTGCCGTCGATATTATTACAGCACCACTCGATCGGCGCCCGTACTGATGGATGTGCTTGTTACGCGAAGACGGATCGGATCTCTTCTGCTCGTCCTCTGCATCTTGAGATTGGTCTTGTCCTATCAGATCTTCGTCGCTGGAAGTATCCTCGTCAGCCGTAGAGTTAGACGGCTTAGGTTGGTAGTTGGCTACAGCGCTGAGAACTGCCCATGTTGTTGGAAGCTTCTCTTCGATGAACTTGGCGGATGCTTCGGGATCGAAGTCTATCAGATCGATGAGCGATGTTGACTTCGCCGAGGGTCCCCGAAGGAACTTGTTCCGTGTCGACCTACTCCGCTCCCTCCTGATGTGCCTGCAGACTTGTCCAAGCGCCCACCGAGCCGCTCCTTTCCAACCAGCCAACACTGCCTCCGGTCCTCCTGATTGTTGCCATTGGGATATCCTTGCCCGCAGGTACTCTGTTGTGTGCGACTTGGCAGTTTGATGTGAGGGCGCGGCGTGCGAGGCCTCGGAGTCCGTAAACAACAGCTCGTCGCTTGGCTGCATGACCTGCTGAGCGGGTGGCTGGACCTGCTTGGGGTTCCGGTTCCTTTTCTTCTTGGTGAAGCAGAACTTGAACAAGGCCGCGAGTGCGAGGTTCCGTGAGGACATGAAGCGAAGAAAAGCTAGCTTGTCGTCGTCGTCCATCACCAGCTTGCGCCGCCGCCGCTGTTGACGCGCCGCGTGGCTCAGATTGTAGATCTATCAAAGCAGGGAAAGAAGAGAGTCAGAATCAGCTGGATGTTACAAGTGCAAAGACGATGAAGAAGAACTCACCTTGTGCAACCTCCACCCTGTCTTCCTCTTCCTCATCGCTCAGGTGTCCCTCCTGGCTGTCACTGTCGCTACTGCTCCCAACGCCATCATCTTGATCATCGTCCTCATCAAAAAGTCCTTCCACGTCGCTCTCGTTGGGAAAGAAGGATTGATCTTGAGGCGCTTGTTGGCTGGAGGACGGTCCCGGATCGTAGTCGAGGAGTCTCGCTCTGGCTGGACTCCCCGTCGGCTGACTCAAGCTGAAGCTGGGAGGTCGAGAGAGCCCAAAGCCAGCAGTGGCGGGCGCTAGCTGTGGTAAGATGCCTTGCACAGGCGGAAAGCTCACGGACTGGTTGGGCATGAGGGCTGCTGGTGAGGATGTATGGTGTGTGGTATGCGAGGTATATGCGGTGTGCATGGTGATCAGATGGTGATCATGTGGTGATCAAGTGGTGATCATGGAAACGAGCTCTAAATTTCGGCAAAGTTGTGCGGAGGCGTGGCACTCAATGACACTACTTACAAATGTTCTCAGGCTGTCTACGCGGTGCCTCTTCCAGCTCTCTGCTTGAATTCATTACGGCCGAAAGGATGCTATTGCTGCTTGCTGCTGTCGTTGTTGGCACCGCTAGACAAAGCCTGAGTTAATGAGGCTAAAAAACAAGGTTCCCTCAGCTGCACTGGCCTTAGCCTATGAGGGATTAATAAACCAGGGAAAATTGAAAATTAATCAAAAACCTCCATGAGCCGTTCACCTCTCTTTGCGATCACTTAGAGCCTTCCCCCAAAAGTGATCGACTTTTCGAGGTTCTACTGTACTTTGCTCATATTGACCTGCAGCTGGACAAGGTTTTTTCCTCCCACTCGCAGAAGCTGACAACGAGCTCTCTTCGATTTTTGCATCTCCTTCATGAGCGCATCATCAGCAACGGTCTCGGTGTGCATCTATCTTGACGATGTCGTGCCGCTGGAGCATGACGTCTCTATCTGGACAGCGTGTTTATTCACGTCGTTCAGGCCTCTCTCCAATCTCTGACCATTAAATCGTTTCCAGGTAGGACCCTATGCAATACTACTCACTCGAATTGACCTCAAATAGAAGCTGGACGCTGAACCCTTTATTTCCTCCCCCTTCGAACCCTTTCGAACCTTCAGCTGCAATCTGTTCTGCCTTTTCCGACTTGTTGCCGTGAAGAGCTGACTCTCTCACACACATAGGGACACCCGACCCCTTCTAGAGCCTCACCTTTCGTCCTACCCTCCTCAAACACCTCGGTCGCCCTTGGACCGCCTTGCCCGAACTTCCTAGGACGGCTTGCCCATAAATACCGCGACCTTCTCCTGCGAACATTTTCCAGCTCCCGGCTCTCCAAAAACTCAAACACGCGGATCCATAGAGTAACGACAACGATGCCGAGCAAAGCCCATCGCAAATCCTCGTCAGGTCGAGGCTCACGGTTCGATGCCGTCAAGGCGGACCTGAATCCTTCTCCTGGAGGCAGGGATTCGCCGGAGGAATCAGGAACCGAAGACGACCAAACGCCCGGCCAAAAGCAACAAGCCTACTTCGGATCTTCTTCCTCCAGGGACGACAAGAAGGTAAGAAGAGTGGGCAGTCCTCGGGCGCGGTCGAGCCTTCTGCCGCCGACGAAGGAGAAGAACAACAAGATTCAGCTCAAGCGAAAGCTGCGAAGAAGGAGAAGAAACGACGACAGCGCGATGTTGAGCGGTGTCTTGCGAAGAATATGCCGGAGTGGAGGAAATGGGTCATCTGAGTGTGATCATGCTCATTCAGATTTCTATGAACTTCAATACGAGTGCGTACTCGAGTGGGGCGAAGGGTATTGCGAGGAGTTCAGGGTCACTGAACAGGTGGCCAGAATCGGTCAGGCTTTGTAAGTTCGATGATGTCCTCTGTTCTGAGTGTGGTTCGGGCGTGCTTCTGACTTCATGAGCATGTCTACTTCGCAGATTTCTCATCTTCTACGCCATCGGATCATTACTTTGGGCTCCTTGGAGTGAAGAGCTAGGGCGGAAATGGGTCTTGCAACTGTCCCTCTTCCTTGTGAATGGTATGTGCTCAGCCAAGTAAAGAAGTCAACCAGATTCTGGCCGTTCATCTCACTTCCCATCATCCCAAAACAACAGTTTTCCAAACTCCCCGTCGCACTCGCCCCCAACTTCACCTCCATCCTCGTCGGTCGCTTTTTCGGCGGTCTCTTCTCTGCCGGTGGATCGGTCACGATCGGTACCATGTCCGATCTATGGTCAGACGAAGATCAAGGCCCCGCCGTAATCGCCATCGTGTTCGCCTCCGTCCTCGGGGCTGCTCTAGGTCCTATCCCATGTAATGCCCTTGCCGAGTCGGCGGGGTGGAGATGGACGATCTGGTTGCAGCTCATTTTGGGCGTCGCTGCACAAGTTGCCATCTCTTCCTCGTTCCTGAGACTCGGTCGACCATCTTGATGGGGCGGGAGATCGACCGACGGGAGAAGGAAGGGATCTCGGTGGAAGGTGTTGATAAGCCGGATCGGATGGAGTTTACGATGAAGAACATCTTTGTGATTTGGTGCGTGCTGGTCATTGAGACGAGCGAAATGCTCATTCACGCGCAATGCTTGCTGACTTCTTTTCTTTTATCTTTCGGAACAGGTATCGTCCCTTCGAGATGCTCATCCGAGAGCCCATCGTTTTGTGCCTTTCGCTCCTCTCGGGCTACTCGGACGCTCTCATCTTCACGGCGCTCGAAGCTTTCAATCTGGTCTACAAGCAATGGGGCTTCACCCCTGCGCAGATCGGCGCTGCCTACGTCCCGTGAGTGCCTAGTTCGCCTTCGGCTATTGATGCTTCGGCTGCGGCCCGCAGACTCACATCTCCTCCCTCTCGCAACAGAATCATCATTGGGTATGCGATCGCAGCCCTGTCGTACTTCTATCCATACTATCGCTTCAAGAGGCTCGTAAAAGAGGGCAAGACGTGTCAAGGAGTTCCGACTCTGGTGGCTCCTCTTCCTGGCTCCGCTTTTGAGCATCGGACTGTTCGGATTCGCGTGGACGTCGTGGCCGCGCGTGCATTGGATCTTCCCCATGCTGTTTACAGTGCTCATCGTATTGCCATGTACGTTCCGGTGATGTTACTCTTGAACATGGAGTCGCGGGATCGACACTGACTCAAATGTTCTGTTCTTCATTTGCATTTCACAGTATGCCATCTATCTTTCCAGTATCGACTACTGCATTTGCGCGTACGTATCTCTTCTGCCCTGATTCGCGACGTACTTCCGGATGCTGACATTCTTTCCCATCCCTTACCACTTTAGCTATGGCGCATACTCTTCCTCGGCCACGGCTGCAACGCTTCGCCCGTGATGGAATTGCCGGTGCTGCCACCATGTACGCCACTCCGCTCTATGAGAAGCTGGGGTACCAATGGGCCTCCACTTTCTTGGCCTTTGTCGCGCTTGCTGCGATCATTCCTGGTGAGTATTCCCTCATGTGAAGCAAATCCAGACGGATTGTTCTGATCGTTCGTTTCTACATAACAGTATACGTGTTCTATCACTATGGCAAGAGGATCCGCCTCGCCTCGCCCTTCGCTCAGGAACTTGCCAAGAAGAAAGAGGATGATGCCGATGGTGAGAAGGACGACGACGACGAACAGACCGACGCGTAGGCTGAGGCGCTCCCCGCCGCCGAAGCCGATGGATGAAGATGAGGATGACGACGATGGGCTTCCGCCGTTGAAGACTGCTCGGGCGGTCATCTGCTGCGGTTGGTCCGGACGAAGGGAAGGGGAAGAAACGCGCGTTGGATGAGAATCCTCCCGGTCCGCAGCGGATCTCGATGGTCACGAACGTGAAGGAGGAAGGGAACCGTCGACGGCTTGATGAGGAGCGCCTTTATTCTGCTGGACGAGTGGCGGAACAAGACTGGCTCGATCAACGGGAACGGGAGCGGGGGCGGTCTGCGGACGGGAGGGAGAGGGAGAGGTCACTCCCGCCGGAACGAAGACGTGCTCCTTCGTCTACCTCCACTGGTGCTGCTGCGAATCGGGAGAGGGAGAGGGATAGGAGCGAACGGTCTGGAGATTGTGACCGGGAGAGGGAGAGGGGTAGGGAGGAGAAGGATCGGCGTAGGGAGCGGGAGATGGACCGAGATCAAGATAGGGACAGGAACCGAGACCGGGACTACGATCGAGATTCGGACGGAGGTAGGGGCAGGCAGAGGCGATGTAAAGGGTCGGACGCCTATTCACCTGAGAAGCAGGCTCGTCGCGATTGAATCTAGACTCATTCATCATTGTACAGAGGCACAGCAAGTACAGTCATCTCGCCGAGGACGATCTCGGCATCTTTACATTGATCTGAGGTCTTTGATTGACTATACCTCTCTCTCGATGGGATTGCAATGGACCTCGCCATGATATCTCAATGACAATAAGAATCTTTCCCACAGCTTTCGAGGTCGGAGGTCAGACTCGGAACAGGCAGAAGAAGTTAGACACCAAGGGGGGAATGGGATTGCGCGCGGGAGAGGATTGTTTAGAGAGGCGACCGCAGCAAGCTACAATCACGCTCTATGGTGTAGAAAGATTGGGGGACCTTGACCAGAGGAGCCCAGACTTATTAAATGGTCCAGCAAGCACCGAGAGGTACCCAACTCAGCGCGACGCCTTACCCTTCGCCCTACGGCAGAGCCGTCAACGGTGTGAAGGTGCATCACGCCCCCCAGTCCACACCACCCACCCCATCCCCATCGCCATGGTCCCATACCTCCATCGCAGCAGACCCATTGCTCGGTTGACCCCCCACTACCCGGCGACGGGCCCGCCGGGGGTTAGTTGGCAACGAGATCGACCAAGCCGTGCCTTCCACACAGCGCCACTGTTGCCCGACGGGCTGATCGGGAGGGAAGGTCAGGTCTGGGAGGTATGAAGGGGAGCATATTGAATGCCGTTGGGGGGTAGTGCGGTGCGGGGTCCATCATGAGCAGCTCGCGGGCTGGGAAGGCGTACCCGGAGCTAGAACAATCCGGGAGAGAGCTTCTCGGCTGCCACCATGGGTCACGAAGCCACAACCTGTTTGGTGATGAGAAGAGGGGAGACAGTTAGTATGGATGGAAGGCAGTGAAGGAGGAAGGGATGCTGAGAGGAAGAGGAGCTCACCATTGATGGTATGATATGTGGGATCGGGTGAACATCAAGGATGCCAGGTTCAAAGGTAAGACAAAGAGCAAGTGTACTTGGTTTGTCTGTATGAAGAGAGAAGAGGAAAAAAGAAGTGGGAAGGGGGGGAAGGAAAAATCAGCGTCTCTATATACCTTCCCAGCTCTCTTCTCTGCCTGCTGAATGTTCGACCGTTTCGAGTGTCAGTGAGCATCAGAGCAGTGTGTCAATGCGCGATCGCAAGAGCTCAGCCGTGGCTCGTTCGCAAGGGCGTGGAGAGAGTGGCGAAGTGCCAGCTGGTGTGCTGCTGCCCTTTCAGGAACGAGCAAATGTTTGGACTCTGGGAATGGAAGAGGCTGCGGGCTGTGAGTGGTGCATGTCCGTGCGCGGTGGTATGCTGAAGGCATGTGGGCGTCGTAAGGATTGGCGTTGCTCTGTTGCGCTGTTGCTCTGTTGCTGGACCCCCTGGCAACGCCATTTTTTCCCAGTCGAAACTCGAATTCGCGCGGGCACGACAGCACGAGAGCAGCGAGGAATGAGACACGGTGGACCCTTGGAACTGGAAGGGAACAGAAAGGGACAGAGATCGAGGAAATAGGGACCATCACGGGCAAGAAAGAGAGGAAATGTCAGCCACTATGAGCGTGAGTGGTGAGTCCGCCGGTGGTGTGCATCGAGGAAGCAACGAGGCACGGCGAATTGTCTTCCTCAATCGTCCACTGGCACCTTCATCTGCCTCGAGACTTGAACGACAGCACGAAGCCAGCACGCAGATTCGATACTCAGCACGCAGCTCCTCGCCGTCCAGCGCCAGCAAGGTGTGATGCTTGGGAGGGTTCGTCGAATCTCATCCTAGCGCGGAGACGCGCAACCGCCTGACAGACTCACTTACTTACATGACGCAGGGGGAGACCTGCATATGATCATTCGTGCACGGCCTTATGTATACTTTACGCTAGATCTGGCTCCCTGCTGTTGTAGTCTGGAGCAGAGAAGGAAGGAAGGAGCGCTGCTGCTGATAACTGTCCAACGCACCGACGTGGCTTTTTGTTAAGTGGCACGTGATGTGGCTGCCATCGCCCCTTGTCAAGCTGGCCGCTTCTCCAACAACCAGCATGCCAATATGGACCTCGCGAAGATCTCCTCGTTGTCCTCTGCCAAACGGGCAGGACTCTCCGTAGAGTAATGCAAGTCCGGGACTATGCCACTATATAACTTTATGTATATAACGAACGATTATCGCTTGCACTACCAAGGTAGATATCTGTAGATCCACCCGCCCGCATCAGACATCCATTCAGACATACGTTAAGAGTGACAGTTAAAAGGCTGAAAAGGAAGTCATGAATTGAGGTACTCGTCTTCGTCTATAACATCAGCATTGTCTCCCGCGTCGGCGTGGTCGGGTTGGTTTGGGTCAGGTAGGAGATGTTCCCTGACGAGGTCCAGCAAGGTTTGAATCTGTTCCGGAGTGAAGCGGACGAAGCACTCTTCAATGAGCTGTAGGTTCGAATCAGCAAGTATTCAGTCAAACGAGATCCGAAATATGCATTTAAAGGAAGATGAAAGAAAAGGAGGCTCACCGTGTTGAGGAGACTTGTGATGTAGGGGCGTGGTTGACGAGCATCAATCGCTCAGACTTGGTAAGGTGGTGATCTGCCAGTGCCTCCTCTCTTCTTGGACCGAGAGCCGCCGATGGACTGAGGCCGGCCGTTTGAAGGGCGGTGAGGAATGCAGTGATGCCTTCTGGCGTTTGACGCAGACATGGTCTTGGCCGGTCCGTGGATGTGAGGTGTGTCATGAGCTGGAAGGTGACGAAAGAAGATCATGGATCAGCATAGGAGAAGGAAGGAATTCTACTGGTATGGACTCACCTCGTAGTGAATGGTGTTGAGATTGTCGATGCCTGATTTCAATGGAACGAAGGCTAGCTGGGAGGAAGCCCTTGCTTGAGTCTGGTTCCGACTGCTGTAGCTCTTTGCCAGCTGGAGGGCTTCATGGTCGGAGATGAGTGCGACGCGAGCGTTTGGGACTCTCATTCTTTTGGTTTGAGGGTTGCAAAAGGGAGATGGACAATGAGTGATGGTCGTTGGAAGAAGCAACCAACGATGGAAAGAGAGAAAAAGGATGACAGCTTCCTCACGTGATCGCCATGTCATCGTTTTGGGGCAGCGTTCAACGTCCCAATCATCGGAGCTGAGAACTACCACAAGCTCACACAACCTCGCACAGGGAAAAGGGGCCTCGCTCATCTTTGCTGCCTGCCAATGTCGTCCTCTCTCGACCCCAAGAAGCAAGATGACGATGACGATGGCGAGTGGCAGGAAATGCCAGTCCTCCGCTCGGCCCAGATGCCCAAGTCGGCCTTCCACGATCTGGACGACGATGAGCTCAAGAAATACAAGTACAGGCCTCCATCACCAACGAATCTCCCTCCTCCGCCTGTCACCGAAAACAAGCGCTCCAGCCGCTCCTTCTTCGGCAGCAGCAGCAAGTCAGGCAGCGCATCAGCAGGCAGCAGGAACAAGCCCGCCGCCTCCCGCACAGGTAATGCTACGGGTCGGATCCTGGACATCGACGATGCGCGCGGCTACAACTGGAGGAGCAAGCCTGAGCACATGGGAGGTGGGCATGACGACGATGGCCATGGCGATCGAAAGAGCGAAGGCAGTCGCAGTGGGTCGAGGACGAGGACGATGGAGGAGTGAAAGGCTATACCCAGCTCCGGATCGATGAAGACGAGGAGGCGAGCAGATCCATGCAGCGACTGAATACCTCTTCGGCGGAGGCGCTAATGCTAGCGGTGGAGCCGACAAGAACCCAGAGGGAGCAGAAGCGGACATGGACGCCCAAGGGTACGATCAAGATCTGTCCTCAACCAACCCACTCAGCCAATTGGCGACCACGAAGCAGCTCTTGACGGAACAGCAGAAGATCGCATATGTAGGGCTGTGCAGCTTGGCGATGAGGGATATGGTGCGCCAGCTGGAGCGGATACCGGGCAAGGAGCCAGGGGTGGTAGCTGCTCGGCAAAGCGCGGAGGAGTGGAGGGTCAGTGTGATGGGGAGACTCTACAAGCATATGGACATTGACACAAGTGGTGAGTTATATGTGCTTCACCTTGGAGCAGGAAAAGAGGGAACTGAACCGCATTCCTCCATTTCATTGCGGCCCCTTCCGACTTTCAGAACAGGTTATGATCGACTCGCTTGCGCAGCATGGCGTGCTCATCGAGGATCTCGCTCCGGCACTGATCATGACCCACAAAGTGCGCAACCCGGATTACGACCCAGAAGCTGCACGACAGAAAGCGGAGGACGACAGTGACGATGCCGATAAGGGGAAAGAGAATGATGGGAGGAAAAACTCTACGGTTGCGAAGCCTTCCTCCGCCGAGCCTTCAATAATCAAAGCGGACGGGAACAAGGACACGGACAAGAGCAGGGCGCCCACAACCGCAGCTGAGACTACGGGTGATGCGGCCAAGGCAGAGGGTGAACCTGACGTGACGCCCACGACAGCGCCTCCCGCGCTCGCTCCCCTTACCTCATCTTCGGCGGAATCTGCAAATGAAGAAGTCGAAGCTCCCCTGGCAGCACCCACGACTTCACCGCTCGACAAGCCTCGGAATTCAGACGAACTATCATTCAAAGATGCGGATCTTGGTGACGGCGATATAGGTGGGGGTGATGTAGGGGACACGGATGTTGGAGATGGAGGCGTAGGAGGTGGGGATATCGGAGATGGAGATTTAGGTGATGGTGATATAGGAGGTGGGGATGTCGGCGATGGGGATATAGGTGACGGGGATTTAGGTGACGGAGATGGTGACATAGGAGCCTCCTCAGTGACGTCCCCCGCGGCCACCTCTCGTCATTCTCGTCAAAGGTCGTCTGTGGCATCGTCTTCAGCTGCGAAGTTGGCTTTGGACAATGAGAAGCTTAAAGAAGCTGAAGAGGATTCTGGCGATCTAGCATCCACCACTGCGCTGGCTGCTCCTCCCACCTCGGAACCTTCGAATGTTGGGGACGAAGACATCACAGCGGCAGCGAATGCAGAGGGTGGAGCGAGAACACCGAAAGCTCCTCGCTCGGATTCAATCGACGACATTGTCCCAGCATCGGCTCGGGATTCCGACAAGCCTGAACCCGAACCACCAGAAGAGGAAGAGACGAAGGCTCCCATTCTCGTAGATCCAAACACAGCAGGCCAAATCGATGCCCAACTCTCAACCGTCCGACCGTCTCTCGGTCCCTCTTTGGGACTGACCTCCGAGCCTATTCCAATCGAGCCTCCACCAGCTGCGCTGGAAGGTGTGACGACCTCACTCTCCACGTCGGACAAGGACATCACACTCGACATCCGGTGGACTGTCCTGTGCGACTTATTCCTGGTACTCATGGCCGACAGCATCTACGACGCGCGTTCCCGAGTCCTACTCGAACGTGTAGCCGAGGCGCTCTCGCTGACATGGATGGACGTCACTTCAGTTCGAGAAGCGGATTACCGACGCCCTGGAGATTGAGGAAGGTGTTGATAAGTTGCGGAATAAGAAGGTCATTGCCGAGCGGGAGAAATTGGCGAGGAAGAAGAGGTATGTCATGATGGGTTTGGCGACCGTGGGCGGTGGTTTGGTGATTGGTCTGAGTGCAGGCTTATTGGCACCCGTCATTGGAGCTGGGTTGGGAGCTGCACTGGGTGCGGTTGGAATTGGTGGGACGGGTACGTTCCTGGGTGGAGTGGGAGGCGCGGCCATCATTACTACGACGGGAACGCTAGGTGGTGCGGGTATTGCGGGCAAGGGTATGAGCCGACGGACTCGAAGTGTGAAGACCTTCACGTTCAAAGCGATCCACAACAACAAGCGCGTCAGCTGCATTGTTGGTATGCCTGGGTAAGTTCAAACCGAGGGACGGAGTCATGGCCTCAGTACGCTCTTTGTCCTTGTTCCATGCGCTGACGTACGGATTCTCTGCCTTGGGTCCTACAGGTTCACAAGCGGAGCGCAAGACGATGTGCGATTGCCCTTCAGCGTCATTGACAGCATCATGGGCGATGTATTCAGTGTGCTCTGGGAACCAGAGATGATGCAAGAGATGGGTAACTCCCTGAGTATCCTCTGGAACGAAACCTTGACGCAAGGTGTACAGCAGCTTCTCGCGCTGACTGTCGCTGGTGGTTTGGTCGGAGGTGAGTCGAAGCTATCATGTGCCGTTACTGACTGCGGTCACAATACTGATCGATGTATTTTCTCTGACAACAGCGCTCGCCTGGCCTCTGTGGCTGTTGAAGTTGGGGTATCTGATCGACAATCCTTGGTCAAACGCTCTAGACAGAGCCAAAGCTGCTGGGCTGATCTTGGCAGACGTCCTAGCCAAGCGCCAAATTGGCGTTCGGCCCATCACTCTGGTCGGGTTTAGTCTCGGCGCTCGAGCGATCTTCTACGCTCTCGTGGAACTCGCACGCATCAAGGCTTTCGGTGTCGTACAAAATGTGTACATTATGGGCACACCTGTGACAGCGGCTGATCGAGTGTGGAAGGAGGCAAGGAGTGTGGTTGCCGGTCGCTTCGTCAACGTCTTCTCTCGATCGGACTGGATCTTGGGATACCTCTATCGGGCAACTTCAGGAGGTCTCCGCAGCATTGCAGTCTTCATCCCGTCGAAGTCATGCCCGACATTGAGAATGTCGATGTGACACATGTCATCCCGGTCATCTTGCGTATCGGGCGCTGATGCCGCTCGTTTTGAGCGAGCTTCAGTTCCGGACAACGGCCGACTACTTTGATGAGCCGGTCGATGTGGACAAGATCCCGATTCGACAGGTCGTCAACGAAGAGGAGGAGCAGCCGGTTGAGGAGGAGAAGAGCGGTGGTTTCACAAAGCTCTTCCGAAGGAGTGATTCGAAAGGCGCCGGAGAGAAGACTCCTGACAAAGGCAGTATGTCCAGGAACGCATCTAGCTCTTCCGTTCCTGCACCTGTGGAGAAGCAAGTTGCCGTCAACCAGACCTCCGATTGAAGAGTACGATGAGGATCTACCCGAGCGCATGGAGCATCCTGTCGAATCCGTCCATCCTGCCCAATCGGCTCCGCTGCCACCCACTGTGCAACCTCCCCATACCGGGACTCGCATGAGACACCAACACGGATGAGTCTTCCGAGTCCTCACTTCGACGCCGATGCGATTCTTGCCGAGTTGAGGGAGTCTGGGATTCAAGTTCGCGAGCTGGAGAGCTCCCTGCCGCCTTTGGTCGCGTCTTCTTCTTCTGTCAACAATCCACCAACGTCCGCAAGGAGGTCGACGCTGACGGTCCACAATCCTCCATCGCCTGTACACGATCGAAGTAGGTCGGACTCATTCACAGCTGCGCCTTCGCCGTCGCCTTCTCTACTTTCGCCACCTTCGCCGGCTGGTTTGAGTAGCTTCAGCGGTGGCGGTGGTGGAGCCTCGCCGACCATAGCGACGATGACGATGGCGATGGATCAGCATCATGCGGCTGCGGGAGGACTTCCCTCGCCAGTACCCAAATCGACGGGATCGATGTCGTTCAATCAGCAAGAGGATCTGGGTACGGCCAGGGACCGGGGCTTGAGTCGTCAGCTACCTTCCCTTTCGTCTGCTTCCATGTTGTCCCCAGGACATGAGATGGGCCAAGGCAGTGGAAGCGGCGGACTCAACATGAGCTTCGGAGGCAGCGGCAGTGGAATGAAGTCTGCTGAGCTGAGCGCGCCACCCGCCGTGCCAAGGAAATCGTCCATGAGCTCAAATTTCGCGCCGTACGATCACTCGGGTGGGGCGCGTCTTCGGCCTCGGTGGGCTTGAATGGCGGCATGCCGGTGGCACCGCCGCAGGAACCAGCACTTACCTTTGGTGGCGAGGACGGTGAGCTGAGCTTCAACGATAACCCTCCTCGTCCTCCAGCTGCGGCGCCGTGGAACTCGGACAATCCTTGGGGCTGAAGCAGTAGTGTCGATTTGGGCCCATCTTACACTGCACCTGTCTACCTGTACTAGTACCTCTCCACGATGCTGGACCCATGTCATCTTACATACTTGCCTATCTCCTTATACACTACTTTCCCCACGCGAAGCAGACTCGAAAGGGTGACGGCAAAGATATATACAGATATAAACGAGCCAGTGTTGCGGGAGGAAAGGAAATACCCGTAATTTTGAGAGCGGGCGAAGAAGGACTATAGAAGACCTACAAGTGCGAAAGCAGGATTCAAATCGAGAAAAGTGGGAATGTACGTGTGGGAGAGAACGCGCGCGCGTGAGCAGAAGGAATGTCCCGACTATTTCTCCGATAGAAAAACCCCGCCGTGACGACCACCCACCCTTGAAGTCTGAGTGATTTACCATCCCCGCTTGGACATGGAGAAGAAGTTGGGGTTGTTCACGTTGGCGTCCGAGATTCCTGTCATTGCGGCGCCGAGGTTGGTGGAGACTTGGGCGAGCTTGGCGGGGTCGTTGAAGTGGGCGACGGCCTCGACGATAGCTTTTGCTCGGAGGGCGGGGTTGGCTCCCTAGAAGTGTGTAAATTGGAAAGGGTCAGAAAGTTCGTGTCTGCTTGGGTTTTGGACGCGCGTTTTTGAGGTCGGGAGCAAGATGGAGACTGACCTTGAACACACCAGATCCTACGAAGACACCGTCGCTGCCTGTGGTTGGCAAAAGCAGACACCGCCGAGAGAGAGAGAGTGAGTAAATCAGACGCGTAGAAGCATAATTGAGGCGTGTAGCGTGACATACCTAGTTGCATCATGAGAGCAGCGTCGGCAGGGGTTGCAACACCGCCGGCGGCGAAGTTTACGACTGGTAGGCGCTTGAGGCGTGCGGTCTCCTTGAGGAGGTGGAAGGGAGCCTGAGGGGAATGAGAGCAGAAGAAAAGCGCGACGCGTCAGAAAAGTGCAGTCAGAGGAAGGAAGATGTAGGAAACGTACGGAGATCTCCTTGGCGAACGCGTAGAGCTCGTCGTCGCTCATGCTGGCGGCGCGCTTGATCTCAGCCTGGACAGTGCGTTGGTGTCGGACAGCCTCGACGACGTCTCCGGTACCGGCCTCACCCTTGGTTCGGATCATAGCAGCGCCCTCGCTGATACGACGAAGGGCCTCGCCCAAGTTCCGGCACCCACAGACGAAGGGGACCTTGAAGTTGTGCTTGTTGATGTGGTTAGCCTGGTCGGCGGGAGTGAGGACCTCGGACTCGTCAATGTAGTCGACGTTGATAGCCTGGAGAATCTGTGCCTCGGCGAAGTGACCGATACGGCACTTGGCCATGACGGGGATGGTGACGGCGTCGATGATCTCCTGGATCATCTGCGGGTCGGACATACGGGCCACACCGCCCTCAGCGCGAATGTCAGCGGGGACACGCTCGAGAGCCATGACGGCGCAGGCACCGGCGTCCTCAGCGATACGGGCCTGCTCGGCGTTGACGACGTCCATGATGACACCGCCCTTGAGCATCTGGGCCAGGCCGGACTTGACGCCGAAGGTGCTGACTGTGCCTGAGGAGGACTCGCCGCCTTTCTGTGCACCTGATGAGCCATTGACGGCGGGGCGGCTGACGCCAGCGGAGGGAACGATGGTGGGGTTCTCGGAGCTCATAGTTGAGGTTGTTCTGTGAGGGAGATCTGGAGGGATGAAGGCAGAAGCAGGAGGTGGTGGGTAGGAGTCAGCAGCAGACCTTCTCATGCGAATCCCAAGTCTTCTTAAAGCCGCAGCCACGAAACAGTGCGAAAATATCTGATGAGTCAAGTCTTCTTTTCCGCTCGCCGGCGACCAAATTTTCTTCTTGGGAGGTGGGTTAGTCAGGAAAGGCAGCCACGTGGCGCTCCGTACAGTATCTCCTATCCTCCAGCTTAGAGCCATGTGGTCGTCGCATGTCAGAAATTAAAGCTCACTTGCTTACAAGACCAGGCCTTCCACACTTTTCTCCACCTCTTCCCGAGAAACCTCATCTTGAGTCAGCTCGTTCCGCCTCGCTGATGAAATCCATAGTCAAGCTTGCATCATCAAGAAGCACAGTACACACGTGACTTTCTTGGCTGCATTCCGTGGTTACCCGGGCCTCCCGTCAGGCGGTAAATGAATCCAGGCGGGACAGACCAGCACGGATATCGATGTTTGGATGCTTCTGCTTCGAATGAATGTACAACGGGATCACTGACCGCGAAGCTCGATGGCGAAGAAGTCGGCCAGTGTCGACTGAGCATCCCGCATCGCCCTCGAAGTGTACTCGTTGTTCTCGTCGCCGCGTACCGCCCATCCGTGTTCGACACCGGGGAAGAATCTGGAATACAGACCGCACAGACCCGTCAGCGATGAGGGCAAGAAATGGAGGCGGATCAAAGAAGAGCGCCTGGTACTCACCGGAGTGTCGTGTAGATTCCCTTCTTGGCAAGCTTGCACAGTTCTTCCTCTACGATCTCCCGACGCTCCTTGGGGAGTTGAGCATCCGTCTCAGCGGCAAGGAAGCAGCCTGGCTTCGTGAGCTTGGAAATGTCTGAGGGAAGTTCCAGGAGTGAAGGGTGGGCCCATGCTACGGCATCCGCCTGCGTGTCAGCGGGAACATCGTCTGATCCGAGTCGCATCGTACCTATTGACGAAGTTCCACCCGGTCAGCATTGTTGTCCGGGATCGGTAGTACTTCTTTCCACCTTTGCGTGAGAGACTTACCTGGCGCGCCCCAGCAGAAACCAACAACGCCCTGTAGGGTAGCAGAAAGAGAACACTTCCGGTCAAGATTCCCTTCAGAGAGCGACACACTGAGCTTGAGATCAATCTACTGACCAGTTTCTTGCCGGAGTGCAACGCCTTGATCGCCTTGGCGGCGCTTTCAATCTTAGGATAGCTGTTGTCGCGCGGTGGAATTCTGCCAGGAAATCTTGAATCTTGAACCCTTTCGCTTGGGCTTCTGGGGAGCCGGGAGAGTGGCCGTCCAGTTGCGTGTAGAGGTCCCCTGTAGAATGGCGTTCAGCAATGCCAACTTCTTCAGTTTCTTCTCGTCATTTCTCCTTGCAAAACTGTGGGCAAGAACTCACTGCCATCGAAAAAGTCAGGAATATAGACGCGTGCACCCGTCTTCTCTGCATAGTTATCTGTCCTCGCAAGAATCACAGGAGGGCAAATGATTCAGCTAACCCTCCGTCTGCGGCTTATTCGCCCTCGTCAGAACTCACCAGCAATGATACGGGTGTTGTTCAAGCTGATACCGAAGACGTCGGCAATGATCAAGATCGCTCCAGATGCCTGGGCAGGCTCGGGACCCGAGACATAGGTCCTGCGGTTGTCAGGTCCGATCTCGACAATCTGACCTTTAGCGGTGCCCTTGTGGAAGTGGCCTGACACAGAGATAAAGGGGACACAGTCAACGGAGCACAGGTCTTCAGAATAAGCTCGCAGTCGACCCCTCACCTTTGAAGCAGCAAGGGCTGAGAGACATGGTTGGCGAAGAAAGATGAGAAGAGGTCTGGTGAAGACGGGCGGTGGTGGTCAAGGTCGCAGTGCGAGCAGGGGTACTTGAGCGTAATAGTGCGGTAGCAGGAGTTCGCAGCAATGAGGACATGAATCAATGGGGACGATGAGTCAAGGCTAGGTCAGGGATTATATACCTCTCGATCTGCTGTCTTCCGTGCGAGGTCGGTGGGATGCGAGGCGAACGATTTCGGCACGCCGGCGAAGGTCTCTATGTATCTGTCGTCACCGACTATCGCTTGGGAGTAAGGTATCGAGGGACCTCAAGTGCGTCACAATGAATAGAGTACACTTCCACACTGACTGTCAGCGTGTCAGCGCTGACTTGGCCCCAGAGACACAGCGAGGAGGGCATGCATGCATGGAACCGGGGTCACTTGTTAGGCAGGAAGAAGCGTGGACGAGTGATGATTTTGATTTGCATGGCCCGTGCGTTTGCCTCAGCAAAGGCAGACGAAGGTGAAGGCGTGGGAGCGAAATTCGTTCTACCTGGGCTTCCTGACCCCTGCATTGCCGCCCTTCCCTCTTCGCAGCTTCCCAACGTGTGCATATCATGGGAACCGGTGCTCCAGAGCGAGCGAGCGAGCATCTCGCCCGCCCTGCCCGAGTTCACGACGCTCATACCAAACCGCAGCTTCGCAAACGTCCTCAGTTTCGTCTCTTGTTGTCCCTACTTCAGGACGGAGAACCGTAGCACCGCAAGCAAAGGCGAACGTGGGTGATATCCATTCAAGCAACGCTGAACGACAAGCTCACCTCCCCCAACATGACCCTAACACTCCCATTATTACCGCCCCCAGCAGAATCCCCACCACCCTCACCCCCCCACTCAAACCGAATCGTCCCCAAAGGATCCTTAGCAATCTGAGCCATCGCACCCTCACTCATCACAAAATCAACAGCCTTATACGCCCCACTCCGATCAGACCCTCCCTGACGCGGCATCTGACCAGGCATCAACACGCTCGTAAAACTCGCGCCAACCTTCCATACCAGCGCCCTCCCACCTCCCGAGCCTTCGCTGTGGCTCACAGTGACCAGTCGTCGTCCGTCCGGTGAGAACGCACAGGCGTCGCAAGGGGCCGTATGGCCTTCGAGGACGTAGAGTCGCGTGGCAGTCTTGACGTCGTAGAGGATACAGGCGCCTTCGTGCGTTCCTACAGCCAGTCGCTGTGCTTTGCCGTGGAAGTCGATCGAGGGGTAGGTGTGCACCAGGTCGGAGATCATCACCGTCGCAGCTTGCATTACGGCCTCCCGCATCGCTGTCACAGTCGGATCGAGCGATTTGACCACAGCCTCGGCCAGACGCGGTAAGTTCGCCAGCAGGATGAGTGGCTCCTACAAATTTCCAGAAGAAGCGTCAGTTTTCACTAATGCCACACATGAAAGAAATGCGGAGGGAGAGAGGCAAGTAGACGAACCTGTCGCACAAGAAACGTGACCAACCGCATCGTCGCCGAGCAGTGCGCAGCCGACCGCGCATGCAAAATATCATGCGACAGCGTAGTCATGAACAACGGCGTATTCTCCCCCGCAATATGCAGCGTAGCCCTCCGCGCCAATGCCCGAACATCAGCAGGAACATGCGCCAAAACCCCCCCTCCTGTTCCTCCTCCAAATGTAGACCCATCACCTCCAGTGAGCGACGGACTATGCCCATTCTGCGGTGTGTCCCCATTCTGCGGATGCGGATGTGGACCCGCCGTTCCTCGCCAGGCCGAGGTAGGCTGGTCAGCATTGGTGGAGAGCCAGAACAAAGTCCGCATGACTTCCATCGCGTCAAAATAGTGCTGCCATGTCGCAAAACCGCGAAGGATCAGTTCGAGGGCGAGCGTGAGTTCGTGTGCGCTGGTGGGCTCGTGTAGGTACTTGGTGATGGAGGATGCTACATCTTTGAGTGTCCTAGTTATTCGCAGAGACAATGTAACAAAAGTCAGCTTGGAGATGCCAGGCACCAGAACGACCCGGACGTTTTTGACGAGGGAACTCACGTTAAAGGCAAAAGCTTGTAGCGCTGAGACCCGAGCAAACCGAGAAGCATGATAGACTGATGTTGTTGACTCTCCGGCACGTCGCTCGAAGGAGTCGATTGTCGGCTCGGTACTGTGAGGATAGTTTGAGTAGGAGGTCAGTACTCCGTCCTGGCCCTCGGAATGACCTAAGTTCAGAAAAAACAAGAACAGACTCACATGATGATTCCCAGCGTCGACATAGGTCGTCAATATCCGGCTGAGGCAAATTTCGGAAAGCAGCATGCAACAAGTGTTTGGCAGTCTCGCGAATGTCATCTGTAGAGAGATGAAAACATTTGAGTCTATCATGCGCCTTTTCTCAGTCAAGGCCACACGGAAGCCAACTCACGAGAAGAATCCAGGAAGTAGAGCGAGAGAACGTCGAGAGAGATGGGCGCCTCATCCTCAGGGGTGGGAAATTGGGCACGAGAGTCGATATATTCATGCCGTAAAGTATCCACAATATCGTGCAAGCCTTGTTAAATGCAAATTGGACTGCCATGTGTGAGCAACAGAAGAAGAAAAGGCGGACATAATCAGAAGCGCGAAGAAGACGTACCTGATATCCGGGATAGGATCCGCAAGACGGACCCTAGGGCGACGATGTATGTCGTTAACACCTCGGAATGCGAGGAGGGAGGTCTTCGATCGTCTCTCTCCAGACATAGCCCACGTTGCGGTCTGATCGAGTAGAAGTGTAGGTTAGTTCAAGGTAAAGTGCCACATACAGACACAAGGCGCGATCACACACTCACATCACAAGCCCTAACCTCGGCCGACCCTTACCCGCCGCCCTCACCGAACCGATGTCCAACCCAACCCGCTCGCCCAACGCCCTCCACGCCTCCCCAACCTCCTTCCGTTCCCCCTCCCTCCGCTCCGAAGCTATCAACCCAACCAAAATCGGCCGGACGATCCCAAAGGCCTTGATAGCAGCGGGAGAGGTCAACCCTACTTTCCCATGCTGCTGTGAGGAAGCTTGGGATGGAGCTGCGCCGCCTTTGGGTATGAGTGCTTTGGCAGCTGCTTCGATTGCCCTCCTCAGATCTGCACGGAGGGTGAAACTCTCGTTCTCCCCGTCCTCTTCATCTTCCTGCAACAGAGATAGAACACCTGCCGCCGCTGCTGTCGTCATAGAGGAGGAAGTGAAGTCGAAAGATACCCATCGCTGGGTAGGGACTACTGGCCCACCAGGATTAGGAGACGCCGTCCCTGAGGCTGTCCTGGATCCGCCACCTACGCCAGGGAAATGTCCGCCGTTCAACCCGAGCAAGAGGGCATGTGCCGCATGCGACGCAGCTGCGAAGCGTGGTCGGCCGCCCGTTGAGGATGCTGGGTCTGGAGTTGCGAAGCCTGAGGCCGAATGTCTGTCTGTTGGTGGCGCGAGGTGGGAGGTATTGCTTCCGATGACGGGGGAGTGAGTTTGGGAAGAGGTGTATAACGACGTAGGTCTGATCTGGGGAGTCACGTTCGACCTGCATACAGAGCATCATACGCCTTATTATCATCTTCAACCAGACTCATCGCCTGGTCCGCCCCGATACTTCTCCTGAGTTCCGCCCCGCCCAGTCCGGCTCCGAGTGAGGAGGAGGAAGGGTCGAGGGAGAGAGGGAAGGAGACGGCTGTGTCCCATAATCGGGCGCGTCCGTCCGCATAGAGGAGGAGTAACTCCGCATTGCGCAGGAAGAGAGTTTGAAGAGGTGCATCAGGTCCACGGGATGGGATCGTATGTTGGAGAGAAACATGCACGTCATATCCCATTCCCGTCACTCCCACTCCTTTGGAAGCAGTAGAGGACGACGCGCCGCCGCCGCTGCCTTCGGACGGACGGGCGGAGACGTCGAGATGAAGGATGGCGAGAGTCCCGTCTGTGGCTGCGCATGCTAGACAGCCGTTCAGACGGGAGTGTGAGGAGCGGGGTGCGGGGATGGATGAGGATGGAGAGTCGAGGTCGAGGAGGACGACGGACTCAATTGGGCCTGAGAAGAGGGGTAGCTCGGCAAAGAGCGTCAAGGTGCTGAAAAGAAAAGGCAACACCGATCAGAATGCGCAAGGCTTCGCCTCCCAAACTCGATCTCAGGGTCACTCACGCGGCATCCCAGATGAGAAGCTCACCCTGCTCTGTCGTTCCTACCACCAGCTTGAGGGTATTCGCCGCAGCCGAGGACGCAGACGCTCCTGGCCGACTCCTAGAAGATGAGGAGGTAGGGATCTGAATCTGCTGTAGAGTGGTGATATGTCCGCGGAGCTGGGAAGGAGGACAGCTGAGGAGAGTAGCCGATTCGAGCGCGGGCGGTAAAGAGGCGAGGGAAGCTGTGGTGCTGAGCTGGGCTAGAGGTCGGACAGCGAGTGATCCGTCTGAGAGGGCGAGGACGATGCGTTCCATGCTGAGTGGGAGGAGAGCTGTTATGATCGGAGATTCAGCTGCCGAGGATGAGGATGGGTCGAGGGTAGATCCTCCCCATGGATCGGCATCGAGCTCTGCCTGTTCTGGATCGAGACAGTCGCTTGTGGGTATTCCATTATAGGAGATCGAAGGCGGTACTACGACATCAGCGAGAGTACTTGAGAGTAGTGGGTGTGATTTGCGCTGAGCCCGTAGTCTTCGTTGTCTGCGTGGGTTTGGGATGGCTGTGGAAGCTTGCCATGTGAGAGTGAGGGCGAGAGGTGCTGAGGCTGAGCTGCTTGGAGTGGACGATGGTGTCTGTTGCGGGCGCGCTGAGGGATGAGCAGGTGCAGGTGCCATCCTGTCACAACACTTGGCCCGAACACTTGTTGCTTCCCTCTGCTAGAAAAAGTTGAGAAGGTGGTACCCAAGCGGGAGGAGGCTCGAGCTCGACCTCGTCTTGTGAGAGTGAGGGTTCGCCCGATCTACATGCAGCACGTGGTTTTGTGAGACTGAGACGCTGTAAGATGTGAGACCCGGTCAGAATTTAGCGCCGATTTACGCCTTCAGGGACACATTACAAAAATGCGATGGCGCGAACTTGGCCGATGGGTCCGGCTCCGCTGGCTCTCAGTCCGCCCATCACAGCCGGTCTGCCAATCAAGATGAGAAGATTTATTTTGTCGGTCGGACCGAACAGAGACGAACGCCCTCTGACCGTACCAGCATCAAGCATCAACAACACTCATCCGCAGATGCTGCAGGTAAGGAGAGAGCATGAGAGAATGATTGTTTGGAAGGTCGTTGCAGTTGTGCGCGGGTCGGGGCTTTGCTGTGTTGTGTTGATGTGTGTTGTGTTGCGGAGAATCAGCGACGGAGTTGTACATTGGGCGCCAATTTGTGTCTAGTGCATTACAAGTTGGACAGAGTCTGGAGAGTCTGGCATTACAAAAGTGAGGGAAGAAGATGAAGGGAGAGCCGACTCACCTTCATCCCAGCCCGCTCTGCTCTCTTACTCTTCTCCAGTGGGATTCCCTCATTTACATAGTGACCTTCATCTTCCCTCTCTCCTTTCGACTTCTTCACTCTCTCTCTCTCCTCTCTCTCCTCTCTCTCTCTCCCTCCCGCGTCCGTTTCCTTTACACAGTCTCTGCGACGCATTACATCTCCAGTCTTCGCCCTCTCCCCACTCATCCACAGGGGGTCCACTTCCACAGGCGACAGCGGGATCGATCCAGCAAAGGGCAGAAAAGGAACACTCCCTCTGTTCTTTCGGTATCTATACACACATACATCTTATCAACCAAGTTACCTGATTTCGAAAAGGGATTACATCGACTTCGGCCCATCCAGCATCAAACACAGAAACGCTGAGCGTCCGATCTCGTTCTCACAACTTCAGTATGTACCCCACCACTCCTTTTCCCCCCTAATCCTCTCATCGCTCGCTCAGCTGAACTCTCCTTTACAACTTTCCTTTTCCTCCATCTCCAGCTTAACGGGTCATTCACCCCGACCCACCCACATTCTTTTGCTTCCCCATCCTCAACCCCGCCTCTCTCCCTCAAAATGCGTGTCGCAGCTTTGACAACCTACGTCCTCGCCTCCATCGTCCTCGCATCCACCTCCGATGCTCGTCTCGAACACCTCCCCGTCGGCAGAACACCAGCCGTACAAAGGGCACACAACGCAGCCGCTGCCGCTCGCGCTCATATCAACCCTGGCCTCGCATCAGAGCCGCGTTTCAACAGGAAACGACTCATGATCCTCCCTGATCTAGCCGACGGTCTGACCGGCGGTGACGATGACTCGGCTACTACCACCACCTCTAAGCACGTCACTCATCCCACTCACACCGCCAGTGCTCAACAGGGCGACGACGAAAATGATGATGAAGATGATGATGAGGACACCACTTCCACAGCCACCAAAACCCACCATACCTTTACTCATCACCACGGCACAGCCACTGCCACACACTTCTCCCACATGCATCACACCACCCAGACCGCCACCTCTAACCACAGTCACACTGCTTCCAACAGTGGCAAGGACGACGACGACGACGACGACGCCCTAGGCGGTCTCCTCGGTGGTCTTCTCGGCGGCGGCAACACCAAGGACGACCCTTCCGAATCAACCGCCACCCACACCAAGACTACTCCTACCAAGACGAAGGAAGAAGACACCCCCAAGTCTACCAACACTACCACCACCACTCACCATGGCCAGGATGAGGGTGAAAGTAATGGATTGGGAGGATTGCTCGGTGGGCTTTTGGGAGGAGGAAATGATGATGAGCCTACTACTACCAAGCCCAGCAGCTCCTCATCAGCTTCTTCCTCTGCCTCAAACTCCCACTCTGGTTCCAACTCCAACTCCCACTCTGGCTCTAGCTCTGGTTCTGGTTCTGGTTCTGGGTCCGGCTCTGGCTCTGAGTCCGAGCCCGGTCTCGTCCCTGGTCTCATTGGCGGTCTCCTTGGAGGCGGCTCGTCTGGTACGACCAGCAAGCCACCTTCCGGGTCTGGTTCAGGTTCGAGCTCGGCATCAGGATCTTCTGGCTCCGGCTCTGGATCTGGCTCTGGCTCTGAACCCGGTCTCGTCCCCGGTCTTCTCGGCGGTCTCCTCGGAGACGGCTCGTCTGGTACTACCACCGGCGGATCCAATGAGAACGGCAGCGGTTCTGGTTCTGGTTCTGGTTCTGGCTCGGGTCATGACGAGCACACTCACACCAAGGGCCACAGTCCCTCTTCTTCTTCTGCCTCGAACGGAGGTCTCGTAGGTGGTGTCCTCGCACCCATCTTGACCCCATCCTCGGTGGTGGTAGCTCGCCTTCCTCGACGAAGCACCACTCTTCTCAGCCTACTACTGCCCTGGCTCTTCGGGTGGGCAGAACGGTGGTGTGACGAGCGGTGGTCATACCGGATCTGGATCTGGTGAGGGATCTGGAGAGGGGTCTGGATCTGGTGAGAGTGGAAATGGAAATGGTAAACCTGGCTTGCTCCCTGGATTGGGATCCGTCATCTTCGGAGGTTCTGGATCTTCGACTACTGAGCCCTCGCCTACGACTACTGCCCCTTCTACCTCCACCCAGGACCCCTCTCAGACTACGGACCCTTCCAGGCCTACTGGTGGCAACGGCGGTTACAATGGTAACTATCCAGGTCAGGATCCCGAGCCTGGCACGTCGAGCTCCACGGAGAGCCCCTTGCTACGCCTACGGACCCTTCCGTCGACCCTTCGGCCGCTGCTCCTACGGATCCCGCAACCGCTTCGCCCTCTGCCACCGAAGGCTCGGGGACTGGCCAGGGTTCCCCACCGGTACCGGTACGGGTTCAGGTTCGGGCCATGGCTCCGGTGTGGGAGAGGGTGGCCAAGATCCTGCGGTCACTATGCCTCCTCCTGCCACGTCAGTCTGGTGGTGGGCTAACGGTCAGTCACTTGACCTCGGCGCTGCTGCTCCTACGGCAACAGACGGTTCGGGTGCAGCCCTACTGGAACGGATGGCTCTGCCCTCCCTGCAGTCCCTGGAAACGGTGATGCTGGAGCTACGGACCCTATGGCTACCGCTGCGCCCGCTGGACCTGGTAATGCTGGATCCGGTGATGCTGGTGTTGGACCCGTGATGGGTCCAGTCTCGACCATGCTGGTGGGCAATGTTCCTGCTGCTGATGCGCCCATGTTGCCCGAGCAGATCTTGCCCGCTGCGGGCGTTGTGAACGGCATCAATGGTGGATCTGGCTCATCTTCTGGTACGGGATCGTCAGCTGCGGGCATCTCTGGTTCTGGTGGAGCTGATGGATCTTCGGGTGCTCGGGATGGGGCTGCGGCCTCTATTCAGCCTGAGGGTACGGCTCCTGTTTCGATCTTGTTCAATGGTCCACTGAACTGGAACTTGGTGGCTAGTAACCCGGCTACTACGGCTCAGATCTTTGCTTTCTTCCCTGGTGTTATCGCTGAGGTGAGTTCTACTGCCCTTTAGTGCCATAGCGTATGATGCTGACCTTGGTTTGTTTCGTTTCAGGCTCTCGGACTTCCCGACTACAATGTGACCACCGCTCGTCTGCAGGCCTATCACCCTGACGGCGACGCATCCGCCATGACTCTCTACGTCGCCTACGTGCCCCTGGAGTACGTCGAGAAGCTGAGCGAGATGATCAAAGACCCCACTTCGAAGTTCTACACTGCCGCCCCATCCGCCGTCGGAGCCCAACTGGCCGCCCACGTCGACCGTCAATTTAACATCCTCTCCGTCGTACCCGGTACGAAGTTCCCAGGTGACGGCGCCTCAGCCGATGGATCCAAATCCGGCTCGAGCAGTCTCAAGAGTGCGCTGATCGGAGTCAGCTGTGCATTGGGAGCTGTTATTGTCCTCTTCTTTGCCTGGCGGATGTGGAAGCGGAAGCAATCTGGTCAGATCCAGCTCCGGGATGGACAGAAGGGTGATCGGCGGTTGACGATTGCTTCGTTTGCTGGTCTTTCGAACCCGGACCATCACGGTGGGGCTCCGATGTACGTCGCTGGTGCTGGTGCCGGTGCTGCGGGCGGTGTTCATCGTTCTGGATCGGGCTCGGACCGGGCTACGCTTCGGGAGATGTGGGAGCCTAGTGGTGAAGAGCGTCAGCGTGCGATTTCGGGCGGTAACAATGCCTTGACGGAGACGTGGGAGATCAGCGACGCCGAGGCTGCTGCGAACGGGATGGACCTCTACGCTGCTGGCTACGGCAGTGCATCTCACCACCAGCAACAGCCTGCGACGGGCATGTTGGTCGACACCCAATTTGTGATTGATGATGGGGAGCACGCGGGTGATATGAATGCGCAGGGGATCATGCGTGAGATGGATGGGAGCTATGTCAGTGTTCAGCGAGCGGCTTCTGCGTTTGGTCGACAGAGCGGTGTCGGTGGTGCCGATGCGGATCCATTCGCGGATGCTTCGGGTGTGAGCCCTTTGCCGACAGCGGTTACGAACCCTCACCGGACCAGTCGGATGACGGAGCGAAGTGACGGTTCAGGCGGCTCGAAGGCGGAGAGTGTCCGTGAATCGTTCTACGGTGGCGGTAACGCGCCGGCCAACAAGGAACGTTCGTTGACGCCCAACACGATGCAGTCGAGCAATTCGGCCGAACGACGTTCGAGTCTGTTGAGTACGTTGAGTGTTGCTGAGCGTGCGTTGCACATGAGCACCTTGACGGAGTCTCAGCGGATCCAGTTGGAGTTCTACGAGCAGCAGAACCGGTCGTCGAGTTCGAACCGGGCTTCGGTTGCGAGTGTTGCGACGGTTGTGCCGCGGACTGCGACTCGTGCTGCTACGGCGTTGCAGATGCAGGAGGAGGAGTTGGAGGAAGGGGAAGGGGAAGGGGAATCTCCTTTTGGGGATGAGGCGGTTGTTGAGAGCAGTCATGGGCATGGTGCGCCTACGGTGCGGACTCGTGCGAGCGGATTGACGAACTTTGAGAGTGCGAACAGTCACTTTACTCCCCTTTGAAGGTGACATGGCGACAGGTATCTAAATTCCGCGGCATCAAACTTTTTTCGACTCCGTCACCCCCTTTCTTCGTCTTTCTTTTCTTTACATCGTCTTTTATTCCCGTTCGACGGATCGGCCGCGGTGGGGGTCCATACGCTATATCAGGAAGCAAAACCTTGACCCGCTTGCACCGGTAAGGTCCGATCGGATTCGCCCCAGCAGCACCCCTATCAGCCTACGGTTCTCTTCACCCCTGCCGACGGCTCGGCGTATCTAGCCTCCCCCTCCTGCACGCCAGAGGAGGGCGTTCGTGGGGGTCGGGGGTTGTCGAAGCCCCTCTCGCCGACCAAGATTTTTCACTTCTTTTTTCCACCTTCTTCTCAAGCTACGGTTTTTCCAACAACTCTCCTCCGCTTCTGGCTCGACCATATATATCCGCACTCTCGGGTCCTCCTCCTCCTTTTTTTGCGCCACCTCTATCTGGCTTCGACTTCATTTCCCTTCCATCGTTGGAGGGGGCAAATCTTCCAACCTCCGGTCCGACGGGCGGGGGACATTCGGAGCGACAAACCCCTCCACTCCCCCGACTTAACTCAAAGACACTCAGCTATTCGCACCACACACACACACACACACACTCGTTTGAACAAGACTTTCATTTCCCTTCGGTTCGCCCGATCTCAGGTCGTCTACCCCTTTGTGGTCCCGACCTTCAACTTCCGCCTTGGCTGGTTCCTGATGGCCGTCTCCCTTTTCGTGCAGCTTCTTTCCCAAATCCCCTTTCTCGATCCGTCTGCTCTTAACCCCCCGACCAGGAGAGGGCAAGGAGAAGGGAATGCGGCCGAGAGCTGTGCAAGTCCGCCCCGACCTTTAACTTGTTTTTGCTCAGTATTTGCTTTATACTGTGCGGTTTCCCCGACTTGTTCGATATCCATATTTCCCTCTCCTTTCCCGCCTTTTTCCTTCGTCTCTTCCTTTGTTCTTTGGCCCCAATTTCATCCTTTTTCGAACTCTTTTACCATTCCACCGAGTCAGCGTTTTGGGAGAGAGTGAGCACGTTGAGTGGGGTGTAGAAACGTGACATAGGGCGAGATTATGGTTCTTGCCACGTGATTTGCTTTATTGGCAGCTGCGACGGAATTGATTCAGCTTCCCTTTGATACTCCGGCACAGCGGAACACATCACTTTGGGGAGCATCCTCTTCTTGATCGTCAGGACAATCATCATCATCATCATCATCGTCTTCCTTCCTTCCTTCGACAGCGGGCAACCTTCATCTCCCTCTCCCTCTGTCCGCCTGCCTTCCCAGCTCAAGCGAATCAACACCTGATGCTGAGCCGAAGTCCAGAAGGGCTGGACCCCCCTGACACGGCCACAGCAGGAGCAACAGCTACCGCAACAGCATCAGCAACAGTCTCACCCTCAGCCACTCCACGATGGATGAAGAGGGAAGGATCTCTCCTGGTACGCAAGGGAAGAAGACCAAGCAGAGCAGCAGCAGTCCTTCTCGCCAATCTCGACTCGTCTTCTTCCACCCATCTTCATCATAATACTTCATCACATCACCAGCAGCAACAAAACGAGGACAGGGATCGGGATCGGGATCGAGACAGGGACAGGGAATGGATGCTCGATGGGGAGGGGCCAGCTGTACCCTTATCACCCTCAGCATTGATGGAAGCAGCCGACAAGTCAACACGTGCCATTGTGCCCGAGCCCATCGTGAGTACTTTGTGATCTTCTTCTTTTCTTCCTTGAGTCAACTGAAATTGAAGTGCCACTTCCCTTTGTAGATCGACGGAAGCGGCGGATGGCAAAGCTTCTCTCCCTTCATGGAGGCAGCTTGCTCACAGCCCGTCGCCGCCCCTCACTCCCCGGCCATCTCAAACCGAAGACATCGACGCTCATGCGATCCGATCGACAGCAACACCGAGGTGGACGCAGATGTTGATGATGGCGCTGACGCGGATGATGATGATGGCGACGACGATTATAACGACGAAGATTGGGAGGAGGAGGAAGAAGAAGATGATGACGACGAGGAAGATCCAGATGGGGAGTACGACGATGGTCAGTATGACTACGAGCTCGACGGGTTTTCCGATCAGAGTGAGGCTGGCGATCATCATCCAGGAGTCACTAGGCGGCCTTCGTCTGGATCTCAGATTGGAATGGGTCCCGGGACAGCACAATTCTCGCATCCCTCCGGAGCATCATTCAATCGCCCAGCAAGAGCTTCACCACAACCTCTTCCTCCTTCCTATTGTCCACCTGCCGTCGTTCAGCTCCAACCTTTCAACAACCAGGTCGGCGGTCACAACTCCATCTTCCGCTTCTCCGCCCGGGCTGTGTGCAAGCCCCTAGTCAGTCGCGAGAACGAGTTCTACGAGGCCGTGGAGATGAACCATACCGAGTTGCTCTCTTTCATGCCCAAGTACCTCGGAGTCCTCAATGTCACCTATCGACACCCGGAGGAGGACGAGCAGCTCCCTCTGGGCGATGCTAGTCCCAATCTGGACCAGGAAGAACCGGAGCACGACGCGGGGGTGAACGTAGCCACTGATGACGCAGCGCAGCATGCAAATGGCGCACCACCCTCCACCACTGCCGAATCCACAGGTGTACAGTCCAAAGCAGCCTCAACCACAGGTGACCTCTCCGAGCACGAGAGCGCCCGCACAGGCGTCGCAGGCGACAACGAAGGTTCCGAACGTGGCGGCAACACCTCATCCACCTCTACCTCCCAGAAGAAGCGAAGGGGTCGAGAACGCGAAGCCAGACGGAAAGTGTTCTCGGGGCAGGACCCGCATGAGGGTGAGATTCCTGAGGTTGCGTTGCATATGAATCGTCATATTGTTCCCAATTGGTTGTTGAGGAGGAGTGGGGTGCCTACGCCTCCTGGTGGGGCTAGTAGTAGTGCGAGTGCGAGTGCGCCGGGTACGCCGGGTAATATGTCGGCTTCGAGGCCTGCGTCCAATCGGAGTAGGGAGTCGAGTCGAAGTCGGGCGATAGGTGCTGGTGCTGCTGGTCCTTCCGCTGAACCACCCGTGAAGGAGCATTCGGGAGATAGCCTAGGGAGCTCAGGTCCCACCGCTGCTGCTGTTGTTCCTCCTTCCACATTCGGTACGGGCGTAGCAGCAGCAACAGGTGCGACGGTCCCTCCTGCTGACCTACCCGCGGGGTATGCATCTAGTACTGCAACGACTACGACGGCATCGTCTCAACCAAGTTCCAGTCTGGATGGGCACAGCGAGTTCTGGGCTTCTGCTCCGCCTTCGGCTAATGCGGGGAGCGTGAAGGGTCTAGGTTTGTCGGACGCTTTGGTGACTACGCCGCTGTCCAGCAGTCCCTCCACTCCGGCACCCCATTCGCCTTCCTCCAACCCTTTCGCAACGTCCTTCCACCAGTCGACTTCGGAGTCTGGTGCAGCCGAAGTTGTCGCAGCGCTGGGTTCGGCTCAACCGCATGGCAAGTTGAGGAAGAGGAGTATGGTGCCTATGGGAATGTCCTCCCAGGGTTTCCTCTCCCGATCGCACCTTGTTGAGGATCCGAGCTTGTTCAACTTGGGTGCTGGGAGGGTGTTTCTCCCTTGATCCAGCATCGGCAACTGCCTTCGGACTACTATCAGACCATGTCGAACTCGTCTACCACTCTCGCGCCGTCTGCTTCTACTTCTACGTCTAATCTTGCGGCAACGGCAGCGGCGGCGGGGCCTAGTCATCCGCCGGCGTGCATCTTTGGACGGGGTAGTACAGCCATCAACCGACAGCTCAAGGAAAAAGTCCTTCGGGAAGTCTTCAGCAGTCCTGTACTCGATGACGAGCACGGTTCCCTTGGCTGGAAGAACTCCAAAAGACTGGCTAGACGGAACCGTAAACGTCTACAGCAGAAATGGGACGAGAGCGAAGAAGGCGGGCTGGCTCGGACGAAGGGTATTGTGCGACAGACGAATATGCGTCCAATGTCTAGTTCTGGCGCGTCGATTACTTCGACCAAGTCGTCGAGCTTGCATAGGGAGAGCTTGATGTCGAGTGGTAGTGGGTACCCGTCTGTACCTCGATCGCTGCGTGATGCGAGTGGGACTGAGGGCGAGGGCGATGCGGAGAGTGTGGGCAGAGGTGTACGGACGACACGTGCGCGTGGTCCTCGTCAGCCTAGTACGCCTCCACGCTCGCCTCCTCGGCTGGAGGCGTCCCCGTGGTACATCCCGTCGATGCGCGTCCACCTCTCGATCCAGCGGTTCCTGCCACTGTGAAGAGTTTGATCTTCTCCTCGCAGGAGGCTTCTCCTTCTACCTCCACTCCTCCTCAACCTAAACCGCCGCTGCAACAACGACCGACGGGCTCCTTCCGACGCGTCCATAGTGACCTCGCTCTCTCCTTGAAGAGTTCCCCAGATTGGATCCTTATCGGCCATCTGACGATCGGGCTCAGCCGAGTCCTGTCGCTGAGATCACTGCAGAGATTTCGGAGACGGAGAATCTGACTGCTGAGAGCGAGGGCACGGATTCTGACTTTGGGACGACGCTGCGACGGAGTACTGTTACGCGGAAGCGGCTGGATGACGTTGGTCTAGGTGGGGCTGGGGCTGGGGCTGAGGATATGGTGGTCCTTGGCACAGGCGAGAATACGCCTCCCTCCGCTTCTGTCGAGAGACGTCCCCAGGCCAATTCCAAAGGTCATGATCGGAGTCGGAGCCGGAGTCGGAGTGTGGACGAGGCTCGGTCATTACTTCGACGTCGAAACAACACTACTGGGACGAATGGAAGTAAGACGGGGGCTGGAGCTGGAGCTGGTGCAATGACTGCCTCGCAGATATTCGACTCTGGGCAGGGGGTTAGTGCGATGCAAGCTCAGCTGGCTGATTTCATGAGTGAGGATGCTAAGCAGACGCCTCGGCCTTTCCACTTGGGGGGAGGACAGGAGATGAAGGCTCCCGATACGTACGTGTCGCTCTCTACGCCCGCGTTGGAGATGCCTGCGCCTTATATCGAGCCACCCACGCTCGAAGACGCTGCGGGGCGATCAGAACAGTTCTTGCTGTTGGAAGATCTTACGGGTCGGTTGACTTCTCCCTGCGTGCTGGATCTGAAGATGGGTACGCGACAGTACGGTCTTGATGCTACGGACGCGAAGAGGGAGAGTCAGACGCGCAAGTGCGACAAGACGACGAGTCGGACGCATGGGGTGCGGATTTGCGGTATGCAGGTGTTCGACTGTGCTGCGGAGCGATTCCTCTTCCAGGACAAGTATTACGGTCGGAAAGTGCACCCTCGCGAATTCGCCACGGCTCTGGCGCGGTTCTTCCATAATGGGCAGGAACTCCTCATTCACCACGTCCCGACCATCGTCAGCAAGTTGTACCAGCTTGCCCATATCATCTACGGTTTACACGGCTATCGGTTCTATGCGAGCAGTTTGCTCTTCATCTATGATGGAGAGTGCGAGTCGCAGAAGAGTCGGATGGAGAGTTTTCATCGGAGGGTACGGAAGGGTCTTGCGGGCACTGTCGTTCCTGGAAATAACCATTTTGGAGTGTGGATTCGAGTCCTTGGTTGGAAGCTGCGGATGATCAGGCGGGCAAGTTGCCCTCTAAGGGTATATCGGGTCTGCATGATCCTGCTTCTGCTGCCGGTCGATCCTCGCCTAAGGACAAGGAAGGCAAGAACACAACAGCAGCGCCCGATGCGTCTTTGCTCTCTGGTTCGCAGGCGTCCTCGCGACGCGGTCCACCGAGTGTGTTGGCCCAGGGCGGCCCAGCTCTCCATGCTGCTCTGGCCAAACAGCGTCGAAGGCTAAAGGGCGAGATCAACATCCGGATCATCGACTTTGCGCACTGTACCACCGGATCGGACTTCATTTTCCCCGGCGACGACCCAGCGGACTTTGCGGACCCGCCGGATGAAGATGATCATCGGCCGCATGTGAGGTTCCCGCCGAAGAATCGGGATGGGCCTGATTATGGGTATCTGTGGGGGTTGAAGAACCTTGCTGCTTCCTTTGAGGAGATCTGGGAGCGGGAGAGGGCTAGGAGGCTCGCGGGTAATGGCAACAACGACGGCGGTGCTCCCTCTCCCCTCCTGCTCTTGCAGCTGGCACCCATGCCGATGGAGAAGACTCGGATCTGACGAAGAGCCTTGGTGGGGGCGTTGCGGACGGGTTGGATATTGGCGAACTTCGTGTGGAGGGTAAAGAGGTCTTTGATGAGATTTTTGGTCCTGATGGCGAGGGGGAGGGATATATCTCTACGTAGAGGGGAGGAGGGAGGGCTCTGTTCGCTTCACTGGACAAACAACTTGCAACCCTCGACGCATCGACGCTTTTCGGCTTCACCTTTCGGCCCCTCGTCCTTCGGTCCCTAACCTTTTTGGCCGTTTGGCCCTGGACACAAACCTTGGCGGCTCAACGCTCCCACCCTTCAAAAATCGACTCCTTCGGAAGGAGTCTCCCTTCCCCACCCCCTCCTCAACCCCAACTTCCTCTCTCTTTCCCTCCCGTCCTTGTAGAAATCCCCCCTCGACATCGAATCGCATCGTCCAACAAGCACCCGCAAACAAAAACGAAGAAAAACGAACAAAAAAAAAGCAGTCGCAAGTTATTTTTCCCTCTTCTTCCAGTACAACTTTCCTCCCCTTTTCGCCTTCCATCGCGACAGGCTCCTTCGACGTACGTTTTCGAACCCTCTACGCTACGATTATCTTCCGGCCTTTCTCTCTTATTTGTGTACCAAATTCGCCTTCCCTTCCCCCTTTGGCGCCTTCTCCCTCTCCCTCTCTATTCGCGTTCGCTACTTTCCCGCTCTTTGCTCCTGTCTATTCTTCTCCTCTCCCTCGTTCCCGAACCGTCTCGTGTTTTCTCGTCGTGTCGCGTCGCATTTGTCGCCCCCCCCCCCCTCCCCTTTTCCCAGTTCCGTGTCCTGTCTCCCCCCCCCCCCCCCCCCTCCTACCGCCCCAACTTAGACTAATTGCTTGTTTTTTCTCGAAAGCGCAGCGCAGCAGAAATCCCAAAAAGCAGAATGCAGATGCAACTCATCCGCCGCTGTGTGTGTGTATGAGTGCGGCTTTCCTCCTCAGGGTGGGAAAAAGGTCGAGCGGTGAGCAGACCTGCTCAGGCGAGACGAGGTTGGGGTGGGGGGTATGCTTCGTCGGTTGAGACCTGCATCGGATTTGCTTGCATTGTGCAGAATGGTTGATGATACACAGTTGGAAGAAAAGGGTAGCACCAAAACGGGGGGAGGAAGAAGAAGAAGAAAAGATGCAGCAAAGTGTGTGTGTGTGGGCTCACCGGAACCCAAGAGGCGGGTGGATCTCAACGCCGCCTCACTTCGGCCATCATGGGCGGTACACCGCGCGTACCCAGACGGAGGGGCGGTGGTGGACCGGGTCTCTTGAGCGGGCATGGATGTTCAGGTGCGGGAGGAGCTCCTGCCCCTGCCCCTGCCCCTGTCCCTGGCGCTCCCGGACCCGCACCAACTAAACCAACACCGTCCCATCCTCCCCTCCTCCATTACTATATGACCGCGATCCGGACCGACCATGCTGGTTCGGCGGCCCTCCTCCACCTGCCCCTCCTCCGGGTACTGCTCCTGCTCCGTTGGTAGCGGTAGTCGTTGTGACGGACGCAGCTTCTCGTAACTTGGCCCTCTCGGGCGTCTTCCACGCCGCCTTGATCGAAGCCTGAGCCGCGACCAGCTATGAAATGACCAAAGAAAAATAAGCCTCATCTCGCGTTATGAAGTAATATCAGGGAAGAGAAAACGCACCTCATCCTCCTCAACACCATCCTCAATACTACCCAAGATCTTGCGCACGATGGTATAATGATTCCCATCCTTCTTGTCGTCCCTGATCCGCTTGAACTTCCAGCGGGGCGGGTGTCTCCTTCTCTCGGTTGCAGCAGAAGGAGGGCCACCTCCATTCTGTTGTTGTTGATGTCCGTTCGTGTGTGGGTCGGACGGGTAGGTGGTTTCCCAGACACATTCGACGATCCTGTCGTCGAGCTGTTCTCCCGTCCGCTTGAACCTGGACAAAGGAGGAGAGGTCAGTTCAACAACTCCCTCCCCACCCTCAAATGAAGAGAGGAGAAACACTCACTCTTCCCACTCGTCATCCTCCATCTCCATCCAATCAAAGAACTCATATTCCTCACCTCCATTCCGCCGACCATCGGATCCCATATGCTGTTCGAGTAAGAAGAAAGGCTTGGCGCGATAGTCTGGTACGGTCCCCTCTGGATCGATGTCGAGGTCGGGTGGGAAACGGAGTCGGACTCTGAAATCGATTGAGTTCTCGGAGGGAGGTTTCCATTTGAGACTGTTACAGAAATCATTTCATTTAGATGAAAAGTGCACAGTGAACAAAGAGGGAAAGGGGGAAGAGACTCACATTTTCTTGTCTGTGCCGAAGACGTATGGGTCGTTTGCGCAGGTGAAGATGAGGCCGTCATTGCCGTGTTTGAGGTTGGGGATGTGATTTCTGAGTACGTCGACGACGCCGTAGGAGAGTTCCATCTTCTTCACTTGGATCCTGCGATGGGGGAGGGAAGAGGGACTCAGCGCGTTGAAATCGGAATAGAGTACCTTAGGAGGGATACTCACTGGAATGGCTGTCTTCTTCTGAACTCTTCGTCTTTGGCGCATTGTTTTTGGTATGGCGCGTAGAAGAATTGTTGCAGTCTCTGCGCAGGCAGCGGGTGGGAGGAATGATTAGAATCGAGGACTGAGTGAGAATGAGAGAGAAGGAGAGGATGCTGCTCACCCCGTATCGCTTGAGGAGTGGTCTGCTTGCGAGATTGACGCCGTCGAGGACGATGCAGTCGAAGAGGAGGAGGACCAGGTGGTGCTACGGGAAGAGGAGTGAGAAATCAATGCGAGAAGCAGAGCGAGAGAGGAGAGAGTGGGATAACACACCTTGCCTGTCTTCTTGTCGAGGTCGAGAACGAGTTCAGCATCGAGTAAGCAGTGTGTGTGCCATTCATTAGGCCGATGAGAAGGGAACGCGAGATTTTCGATGAATCTGAATTCGTTCCTGCGATCAATAAGAAAGACTTCCTGCCTGGCGTAGAGCTCGTTGAGGGTGACGAGGACAAGGACACGCTGTCCATCTGATTTTTCGCATACCCAGTAGTCTTCTGAGCGAAGGATGTCGAGGGATCGTTTTTCGAAGGAGACTGGTTGTGCGCCTACGAAGCGGTGGTGTGTCTTGGGGAGGTCGCAGAGACCGGCTACCTGTGCGCGGAGGTTGTCTCTTGTCCATGGATCGATGACTAGCTGACCTGGGATGTCGGGTACGAGTGGTTGGAGATGGGAGGCGAGTGGTCTTGCCATCGTTGTTGTTGTTGTTGTTGCTGTCATCGTTGTCGCTTGCAAGTTTCCTTCTCGGGTGGTAAGAAAGGGAAATGAGTGAGTGAGTGAGTGATTACATAACGCATTCATTCCAGCATTCATTCAGCACGCACGGACTCCTTCCCCGTCCTTATTCCTCTTCCCCATAAAGGCATGCTCACCAGCTCACCTTCTTCCCCTTCTTCTTCTTCTTCCCTTCTTCCCCCCCATTCACAGCGCAAATTACCGTCCCCCCAGCCCTTCCCCTTCCTCCTCCTCTTCGTCTGACACACCCACTTCTATTCACCCCCCTCTAGATCTAGACATTCAGATCAAGAAGCCCACCCACCATGTCCGTTAAACAGGTATCCACAACCCCCTTCGAGGGCCAGAAGCCAGGCACCTCCGGCCTCCGCAAACGCGTCAAGGTCTTCCAACAGCCCAACTACACCGAAAACTTCGTCCAGGCCATGCTCGACGCCCTCCCCGGCGGCGCGAAGGGTGCCACCATCGTCCTCGGTGGTGATGGCCGCTACTTCTCCGTCCTGCCATTCAGGCCATCATCCGTCTCGCAGCGGGTAACGGAGTCAGTAAACTCATCATCGGGAAGGACGGGATTCTTTCCACGCCCGCTGCGTCCCATGCTATCCGAAAATTCAAGGCGAACGGTGGAATCCTTCTTACTGCCAGTCATAACCCCGGCGGACCGGACAACGACTTCGGAATTAAGTTGAACCTTCTTTCGGGTGGGCCAGCTCCTGAAAGCGTTACAGACGACATCTACAAGCGCACCACAACCCTCACTTCCTATAAGGTTGTCGAGGGCAAGGACGTCGACGTCTCCCAACTCGGTTCCAGCACTTTCGCCGACGTCCTCGCCATCGAAGTCATCGACCCCGTCAAGGACTACCTCCTCTACCTCTCCGAGATCTTCGACTTCGACCTCATCAAGAAATTCCTCACCAACCCCGACCACCCTTTCACCGTCCGCTTCGATGCGCTCCACGGTGTCACGGGCCCCTACGGACGAGCCCTCTTCGTCGAGACGTTCGGTCTGCCCGAGTCTTCCATCCAGAACTGTGTGCCCTCAGAAGATTTCGGAGGAGGTCATCCTGATCCTAACCTCACATACGCACACTCCCTCGTCGAAGCCGTCGAGCGCGACTCTGTCGATTTTGGAGCGGCCTCGGATGGTGATGGTGACCGGAACATGATCATCGGTGCTAAGGGCACCTTTGTGAACCCTAGTGACTCGGTCGCCATCATTGCTGAGTGGGCGACTAAGGTCATTCCTTACTTTAAGAAGGGCGGGCTTAAGGGCCTGGCGAGGTCGATGCCTACCAGTGGAGCTATCGACCGCGTCGCGAAGAAGAACGGATTCGAGTGCTTCGAGGTGCCGACTGGTGAGTTTCTGACAAGCCTCCCCCTTTGTTCAGCTCTTTATAACTGAATACTCACCTCGCGATGGGAAAATTAGGCTGGAAGTTCTTCGGTAACCTCATGGACGCCGGTCGTCTCTCCATCTGCGGCGAGGAGTCCTTCGGCACCGGATCCGACCACATCCGCGAGAAGGACGGTCTCTGGGCCGTCGTCGGTAAGTTACACGAATCGACAATCTGCTTTGAAATACCCAGTCTCTAACACATACCCTCTATCTTTTCTACCCCCAGCCTGGCTCTCCATCCTCGCCGGCGCGAATCAAGAAAAGCCAGGCACCTCCGTCGCCGACGTCCTGCACGCCCACTACAAGACCTACGGCCGCAACTTCTTCAGTCGATACGACTACGAAGAAGTCTCCTCGGACGGTGCGAAGGAGATGATGACCTCTCTCTCCTCCCGCTTCACCTCGGGTGAGCTAGTGGGGAAGAAACTGAGTTCGGAAGGGTTGGAGTTCGAAGTTGCCGAATCGGGTGATTTCGAATATACGGATCCTATTGATGGCTCGGTGTCGAAGAACCAGGGACTCTACCTCAAGTTTGTCGATGGGAGTCGGATCATCTTCCGTCTCTCGGTACGGGTTCGGCGGGCGCTACGGTTAGGTTGTATTTGGAGCAGTACAGTGATCGGGAGGAGGACTTTGGGAAGGATGCGCAGGAAGGGTTGAGGCCTTTGATCTTGCTTGCCTTGAAGCTTTCCGAGTTGGAGAAGCACACCGGTCGGGAGAAGCCTACTGTTATCACTGTGAGTTTCGCACTTTCGTTTTTGGGGGGCGGTTCTTGAGGCTGATTTATCTTCCCTTTATTTGTCGTCGCTCAGTGAGAGGACCCCTCACCGCGTCCCTCTGTGAAAGGACAGAGGATCCTCTACCGCGTGTCGGCCGCGTCCGTCCAAGGCGATCGTCAAGTATCGTATCCCCACGACATCCACGGACCGTGGGCTCGACCCAACCTGGATCTCCTTCCGCCGTCGTGGTCATCTCGACTGACCAACGACAAACAACAAGAAAAACAACACGACTCCTCTTCTTTACTCTAACGACCACCTGATCCTTCTTCCCATTCATATAAGCCCCTTAGACCCCCTCAGCCTCAAACGCTTCTCCAATAATCGAAATATCTTTCTCCTCTTTCTTCAACCCCTACCCGCTTGTCGTCCCGAGAAGATTTGATGAAGTTAAGGTTCGTCGTTTTTTGCAGATCATTTCATTTTGGCATTGTTGATTGTGCTCTTGGCGGGAATTGATCTTGCAGGGCCAAGAGGACGCTAAATGAGTTGCCTGTCTCTCCCATCGTCGTCTTTGACAGCACCGCCGTGGAGATGGAGAAGGAGAGGGCATGCGACGTCTGTTCTGGTTCAGCATGCTGGCCCGCACTACTGGTCTCGGGATGTATAATGATGTGCGAATGAGACGGGGATCGGCAGCGGACAGCGGCGGGTCCAAGACATGGACGAGCCTCACAAGTCACATCGAATGGTGTCAGTGTATACTGTATAGGCGGCGGACCGAATCCTCTGCCAAGGGGGGTGGGACTGGAAAGCGATTCGAGGGGCTTGAGGCAAGGTATGATCCCGTCAGAGTGGCGACATTTCATCTCCTCTCGACTTGCCTCTACTCCGGTCCGACTTCGAATGCAAGGCGGGAGGGAGGCGGGAAGAAGCGAGGGACGGCGTGGAAAGGGAAAGCCAAGCTGCTCGGTGCTCTCTTCTGCTTTTCGAACTCTTTCCTTTTGAAAATGAGAAGATTAGATAGGCGCACTCCGCTCTCGGTTCTGAAATGATCTTCGTCGCCCTGCACCCACCTTGGCCCGGCTTTTGTGGCCTGCCAAGATCACCACCACCGTCCGTCCACCACGCCGTACGATCACGACGACACCGCCGGCGAGACGTCTTCGCTCTCTCACCTCGTTCAATTTCTGAGGAATGTCGAAGGGCCGAGTGGTGAGTAGTGGTGCTCGGGAAAGGGCGCTGGGGCGTTTTCTGGGCGATCGTCTTTAATCCGTTGCTAGCGAGAAAAGAGGGAGGACCATCACTTTAATCCGCCAGATTTAGACCAGCAGCAGCAGTGTGATCTTCTCTTTCTCGTTGGGAGAGAAGCGGGAGCGAGCGAACGAACGAACGAACGAACGAATCAAGGAACCGAAAACTGCAACGGGCGCACTTTAGATTCATATTATTGGGTGAGCGAGACACCAGGAACAGAATGGTGGTTTAGAACAGCCTGCTTATCGATTGAGCAGATTATTATAGCGCTCCAGACCCAACAATCTCTCCCTCCCAGACAGAAACTGCAGCGGCTGGTGCTCTCTCTGTCGCTCTGTCGCCTGTTGGGTTTCGGTCTGCCTCACACACACCGAACATGGATTCGCTGATCAACTCACTCACTCACTCTCTTTAAGGATGAGACGGGTGGGACATCCATGATCCATCGTCCAACCGAACCTGCCCACACGACTCGAAAATCGCTTGGCGGAATTTCCATCGTTCAGCATTTCTCCTCCTTCGTCTGGCATCGTTCTTCTCTTTAGCGCCTTGGTAAAGGAAGTATCTGCTGCACCAGAAAGAAGAAGCTCACCCGCTCACACTCTTGGATATGAGTTAGTTACAGTAGACAGACGACAGACATCTATCACCCGACCCCGTAACTTGGACTGCATATCTTCCCATCTTGCGTATCCAAACGCCAAGCTTTCGTCTGTTGCTCTCTTCCTCTCTTCCACAGCATCCACCCCTCTCTCTCTCTCGCTTCCTTTCTCATCTTCCCTCCCCCAGAACCAGCCCCCTCGGTATTCCGCCAGACCCGCAACACCTCTGCTGCTCTGGATCTGTGCTCTAGGCGCATCTTGATCAGCGTGAGTAGTTGCTTCGAACGAAGAAGAAGGGGGAACCCAGCTTTGTGCTTCAGGCAAAAGATTTGACCATATTTCCAAGGCCCGACTTGCTTCTTGATCGACTCTGCATATGTTTCAGACCGGCCTTCTTTCGCGTTATCGCACTTGCAGATTTTATAAATTTGACACATCGTCGTGAGTAGTGTCGAAGTGGATCCTGGCCAGTTGGAAAGGTCTTGGCACGCTTTTCCCCCCTTCCTTCTCTCCCCTTTCCCACCCGTCGCTCGCTCCATTGCTGCCCAACGCCCCGCTCTGCCTGACACCTCATATAAAGAGGCCAGGTCGCAATGTAGGAACCCCCGTCCCCAACACCCGGACTCCTCTTCCTTCCCTAATTTTCTCATTCCTCCCTTCTCGCGATCCTCCTTGCCTTGTCGCATGCTGGCATCAAGCTGAACAAGGCAACCTCGTCATCTCGCTCTCTCTCATTCAACAGAACACCCTCAGCCCGTCCGCACCGCCCCGCCTCGGCATCTAAAAACACACACACACACACAGGTCACTCTTCGGCCGCCCCTCATCTCGGAGCTTCATTCCAACGAGCTTCATCGATAACACCACACACACTCTCTTTTTTATTCAGCAAACAAGTACAAAACCCCGTCTCTCCCTCTGGGCAGCGCCCGGATTCTCTCTCTTCCCCACCGTCCTCTCCCTTCTCTCTCTCTCTCTCCCCACACACACAGCTTTTCAGCTTTACTTAGACGGTCATCCTCCTTTACTCTTCCAACATGTCAGAGAAAGGCTCGATCCACAACAAGGCCGCACAGGCATCAGAAAACAAGGCCGAAGGAAGCGGCGATGTCACCATTGACATGAAGTGAGTATTTCCCACCCCCTTCATTCTGCCTCTTACTGCATTCCTCAGCAGGAGGCTGATCGCAACTTTTCCCACTACAGCACCCTCGAGCTCCGCGTCGAAGACCTTTACAACAAGGACAAGGTCGACATCGAGACTGTCCAGCTCGAAGACTGCTTCTCCCTCCTCCGCGCCACTGACGGCGGTCTCACCACAGAAGAGGTCGACCGCCGTATCGAGCTCTTCGGCAAGAATGCCCTCGAGAGTCCCAAGGTGAACCCCATCCTTGCCTTCCTGGCCCATCTCAACAGTCCACTCTGCTGGGTCATGGAAGCCGCTGCTATCGTCGCCATCGCCCTCAGTAACGGTGGAGGTCGCGCACCAGACTGGCCAGACTTCCTCGGTATCGTCCTCCTCCTCCTCGCCAACGCTACCATCGGCTACATCGAAGAACGATCAGCAGGCAAAGCCGTCGCGGCTCTCATGGACTCCCTCGCTCCCAAGGCCAAGGTCAAGCGAAATGGCGAATGGTTCGAAATTGACTCGGCTGAACTCGTTCCGGGAGACGTGATCGCCTTCAAGATTGGAGACATCTGTGCGGCAGACTGCCGACTCTTCGAGGCTCTCAATGTTCAGATGGACCAGGCTGCCCTGACCGGAGAATCTCTCCCCGTCACAAAGCGAATGGGTGACACCTGTTTCAGTGGATCGACCTGCAAGGCCGGTGAAGCCGAGGCCCTTGTCATCGCTACCGGTCCCAACACCTTCTTCGGTCGTGCGGCCACCCTGGTCGGCGAGGACAACGATGAGGCGGGCCACTTGCAGAAAGTTCTCGCCAAGATTGGTCTCTTCTGTCTCTCGTCTATCGCCATATTCACCGTTGCTCTCATGCTCGTCCAGTGGGCCGGTTACCGACTCAGTTACCGGGAAGGTATCGACAACATCCTCGTCCTTCTCATCGGAGGTATTCCCATCGCCATGCCTACCGTACTCTCTGTCACCCTCGCTGTTGGAGCTCAACAGTTGGCCAAGCACAAGGCTATCGTCACTCGTATCACCGCCATCGAGGAGATGGCTGCTGTCACCATACTCTGCTCTGACAAGACGGGTACCTTGACGACCAACAAGCTCACCATTGACCGCGAGACCGTCAAGCTCTACTCCAAGTTCACCAAGGACCAGGTCATTCTCCTCTCTGCGTACGCCTCTCGAACGGAAAACGCCGACGCCATCGACTCATGTGTCGTTGGTACCCTGCGCAGCCCTGCCGAGGCCCGAGATGGTATCAAAGTTGTCGACTTCCAGCCTTTCGACCTTCGACCAAGCGCACCGCCGTTACCTACATCGAGACTGCCACCAACAAGATGTACCGCGTCACCAAGGGTATGTCGCCCGTCATCCTCAACCTCTGCACCCGTAACAAGACAGCCGAGACGAGTCGTAGCCTCGAAGCGGACGTTGAGGAGTTTGCGATGCGTGGACTCCGTGCTCTTGCGGTTGCGTTTGAGGAGGTCCCCTCGGGCGACAAGGACGCTGAGGGCGAAGGTTATGAGCTCATTGGTCTTCTCTCCATTTTCGATCCCCCGCGCTCGGACACCAAGGCCACCCTCGATGCCGCTCAAGCTTTGGGTGTCAGCGTCAAGATGATCACGGGTGACCAACTTGCGATTGCCAAGGAGACGGGTCGTCGATTGGGCTGGGCGACAACATGTTCGGAGCCAAGGTCTTGCGAGATGGGAAAGTTCCTGCTGGACTTCCCTACACCAGCTTGGAGGATATGGTTCTCAAGTCGGACGGATGGGCAGGCGTGTTCCCCGAGGACAAGTTTGCACTCGTCAAGATGCTTCAAGGAATGGGACACATGACTGCTATGACTGGTGACGGTGCGAACGATGCTCCCGCTCTCGCTCGGGCCAACTGTGGTGTTGCGTTGGAGCCACGGACGCAGCCAGGTCCGCGGCCGACATCGTCTTGACCGAGCCCGGTCTCTCGACATCGTCGAAGCTATCACCCACTCTCGAATCATCTTCCAACGGATGCGGAATTACTCGATGTACGCGTGTGCGATCACATACGTATCACGCCGGCTTCTTCATCCTCACCGCGGCCTTCAAGTTCTCGTTCCCTCCGTTCCTGTGCTGATCCTGGCCTGCCTGAACGACGGTCTTCTCCTGCTCATCTCGAAAGATCGCGCCAAACGTCGCCCAAGCCAGACTCGTGGCGTCTTTCGGAGATTTTCGCGTATGCGACCGCGTTCGGCCTCTACCTGACCGCCCAGACCGTCGTGTTCTTCACCCTGGTCTGGAAGACGAACTTCTTTGAGGACAACTTGGTCTGCCGTCGTACAAGGCCGATGTCAACATGGGCGAGCTCCACTCGGCTGTTTATCTGCAGACGGCGATCGCGGCTCAGGCTTTGATCTTCGTTACCGGTCTCGAGGCTTCTCGTGGCTGGACCGACCGAGTGTGGCGTTGATGGGTGCCTTCGTGATCGCACAGGTCGTAGCATCCGTTTGGCATGCTATGCTGCTGGGGATTCACGGCAAACGCCGATCCGGATGGTGCCTGGCCATCTGGATGTGAGTATTTCTTGGTTCAATAAGGACTTTTCTCTGAGTGTTCTGATTCCCCTTTCTACTCACCACAGCTTCAACATCATCACCTACTTCCCCTCGACTTCATCAAGTTCTTCGTCCGATACTCCTCGAGACCTTCCAGACCGAGTCCAAGCCAAGGAGAACATCGAGTACCTCGCCCGGACAAGCACCATTGGCGAGTCGTACTACGGTGCCCCTACTGGCTTCTTCAAGACTGCGAAGCGAAGACTGGGGTTGGGCAGGAAGAAGATTGCTGTTTCCGATGCGGAGTTGCGTCGGTTCAGCTCTGCGCAGGCACAAGAGGCGTCCGGAGGACTCTCTCGTGCGATGTAGAAGA
>MAPW01000137.1:0-89305 GCA_001689995.1 Tilletia indica
AGTTCCTCCGACCCATACACTACATTCAGTTCATGCGGAATCACGACGATGAAGGATATCGTCGCTTTCGGTATGAACCACATAGCAAGCCTGTGGACTTTCCGACGACATGGTGCGCCAAAGACGGACACTCTCTAGGCCCCCCGGTCCCGAAGTCTACGACCCAAGATGGAGTTCGAGGTCTCCAAGCTGTTCGACATATTAGAGACGATGCGCAAAATCCCGCTGTGGCGAGCTTTCGTTCGGAGATCTCAGCAGCTCCGCCGTCAATCGCGTTCTTCAACACATTCTCGAATTGCCGATCGCGTTGCTTCAATCCGGGTCTTGTCCGACGCCCTCCAGGAAGTGGACGGCCCCGTCGATCTCACGGAAATGGAGACGGCATGACCTGGTGGGCTGCACTCGCGATACACTGAAGACGGTCTGTGAAGCCCAAGACGAAGCAAGTTCACTCGTCTTCAACGCCTTTCTTATCGAAGATTACGGTTCAACCCCTCGTGATCGTTCCCGAATGGAGAGTATTTGGCAGATTACGCAGGCCCTCTCCCCCCAAATCCAGCTTTTGGCCCTTGATCTTTCAGTCCGGGACGGAGTCGAAAACCCACTATAACGAGGGTCTTGAACGCAAACTCGGCCTCTATCTTACCAGCAGGTTGATGCGCAGCGGAGGTCAACTGATCTTATTCTCTCTCACACACACATAGAAGCACCACTCTTCCACCCACATCCCGGGACTAGCTCATCTTTTCCCGTTCCTCAGACTCCCCTCCCGATCTCTGTAGCCTCAGCACTATGCTTGAAGCACAATCGAGTTTTGCCTGCAGAAAGAAGGGCGAGTCCCACTTCTGAGCGTATCCTGGGATCCTTGCCTTATTCTCTTCTCGGTGACCAGCTCTGCAGCAAGCAATGAAGTAAGACCAGCAGTTCATGTCTATAACATATTCGGGCTATGTGGGTAAGTGGGCCATACCCTTCTCTCGTCCTGTCTCGTTCGAGATGGGGTCAGAACGCTGCTTGACTACCTCTGTCGGGTCCACCATCGGCACCAATGTCGGTAGAGAACATCATCCAGTGAGTGTCTCGTCGCCTCCTTCAACGCTGGGGGAAATGAAGCACGGGCTTTGCCTTGCACGCAACCAGCACAGCCCGACCTGTGACTACGACGGAGAACATCCCCCTTCGACTCTCTGGCCTCTGCCACTGACTGTTCACAATCGCCTTGCCTTCAGAAGTGCAGAAGCCAGGATGTCGGGTCGACATTGACGCTGCGCCCGTCCAGGGCGAAATCTGGTGGCGTTCTTGGAATCTGAAACAGTTGAAGCGGAGATCGACTTCGGAGCTGCAAAAGCCGGTGCTGCCAAAGCTTGGCACAGACAGACGACGTCCCTGCTTCCGCTCGTCCGAGTCCACCTCAGCAAAAGCATCACACGGCTGCTTACACCTCGCTTCAGGCTCGGCAGCGTCCTTTGCGTTTGCTCAACATGTCTTGAACGCTCATCCTTTCTCTTCTTCGTGCAGGACAGTCCATCGCAACCTCTTTACCTGTTGTATACGAGCGGCCAAGTGGAAGAACAGTCTTGAACGCTTTCTTGTCCTTGGTGATCTTCCTCCTTGCCTCTCTCTCTCTCCCCTCGGTTTTCTCAGACATGCAGATCAAATCCCTCGTCACCGCCCTGGCGTTTGCTTCGACCCTAGAACCTCCGTCTGGGCGCAGTCACAGTCTGACTGCTCGAATACCACAACGACATCTCGCTCCTTCTCTCTCCGGGCCCATCGCGCTGCGTACAAACGGGTGGCGGGCGCCGACGAAGCGAGCGACGTGGAAAATCATACCCCGCTCAGGATCCCATCCGGTTCAAACTGCGCAACATAACCGTCGGAGCTAAAGGCGAACAGCTCGTCACCTACTGGTCGAACGCCAGCAGAGCACTCGATCGGTGGTAGATCAAGCGTCATAATGCTCCACGGCCGCGACCGAGAGGAGACGCGTATTGGACCATTGCGAACAAAGCTGCTAAGCTGGCAAATGCTAATGCATTGCAGGCGCATCCAACAACACCCTGATCGTCGCTCCGCAATTCTTCAGCAAGACTCAAAACTCGGACAGTACGCCACCAACCAGATCGCGTTCAGCGACAACGCTTGGATATACGGCGGGAAGGCAAGCTTCCCAAGCAAGACCAATGTCACGGCCTTCTCTGCTATCACCAGTCTGGTCACCATGCTCTCCAACAAGAAACAATTTCCCAAGCTTAAGCGTGTCATCTCGTCGGCCATGGGGGAGCGGCCAATTCATCTCCAGGTATTCCGTCCTGAGTCCTGACATCCCTTCATCCGCTCAAGTTTCAATTCGATATGTCATCGGCGACCCCTCCTCGAATCTCTACTTCACCGGCGACCGTCCCCTCCGGACATCCTTCAACGCCGTCAACTACACTAAGTCCGCATGTCCCATCTACGATACCTACCGCTACGGCTTCACCAACATCACCGAATCCGTTCCTACGGCAACCCTCAGCCCTCGAGGTTACTTCACCCGCTTTGCTAAGCGCGATGTCGTCTTCGTGATCGGCAACAACGACACTCTCCCGAACGGAGACCAGAGTGGATGGCCATCCTCACGGGCGGAGAAATTCGGCGGGATAGGAACTACATGTACTGGCGGTACATCAACCTTCTCGCCGGAGTTCCGAACACGAACAAGAATCTGGACAGTGCTGGATATCCCGGTAGCTTCTCTTCCAGCATGCCGACGTGGGGCGGTTCGACTGGCGGTGTGCTCAAGCTCAACTTACCATCATCGACGGTGCGAAGCATGATGCTGATCTCGCCTATCAGAGCGACCTCGGCGTTGCAGCTATCTTCACCCGGGTTTGATCAAAGCGTGGAGGTCCGGTCCTACCAGCGACTCGTTGAGCTCAGCCGGTCACAACTCCAATCTGAATTATCAACCTAAGTTATCCTCTCCCACTGTAGACACCTCCGGACATTGCTGCGCGCCTTTCCGATTCTACTCTGCCTACCTCTCCCACTGTGGACACCTCCGGACATTGCTGCGCTCCTTTCCGTTTCTACCCTGCCTTTACCTTCTACACCTTCGATATCGTTTATTCTTTGCTTTCATATATACTACGGACGGTTACTGGGACACTGCAATGTACTGGCCGTTTGGGCCTTTCAACCTGACGGAGACGCGTCGCGTGTGTTGGTCGAAGCGCGTATTACATAAGCGCGTGCGAGGAAAACGCGCCGAACGCGTCGGGACGCGTGATCGCGCTTTGAGAGAGCTCGAGAAGAAGGAGAAACCAACACCGAACCACCACCCACCACATCCCACCACATCCCACGACGTGATCATCCTCTCTCCCTCTTCATTCAGACTTCCTCTCGACTCTCACAGCCAGGACACTATGCTTGAAGCACGCTTGAGCGAAGCACAACTCGTACGTCCGAACACGGCACCCAGATCTCGCGCACTGGGTGGACCGCCTCTCGCTGCGTCGTACCTCATGGCAGCACCACTGACACGCCTGCTCTCTCTTCATTCCACCTTTTGCTACACTGCACGCGTCTCCATCTGCTGTCTCCCATCATCGCCGGCACCTTCCTGACGTCTGGTTGTGTGCGCACGCGTACATTCCTTCACGGTCTCGACCGAACAACAGCTGAAGAAGGTCCTCGACTGTGAGTAGAGAACGCCTGATCATCTCCATCACTCATCTATCCTCGCCATCGCACTGTGTTCGTTGCTGACGTTACATGCGCTGCTTTGCTGCTCCATCCTAACAGCCGTCAAGGACCTGATCACCGACGCCAACTTTGACTGCAATGAAGATGGCATCGTACGTGTCGTGACGCGCGTCTTAGCCAAGATGTCAGAAACCTGCTGACTTCTTCTTAACCTACTACAATCACAGCGTCTGCAAGCTATGGACAACTCTCACGTTGCCCTGACCGCCATAGAGCTCCGCGCCGAGGGTTTTTCACCGTACCGATGCGACCGACCAATGAGCATCGGCGTCTCCTCGCCAACCTGACCAAGGTCGTCAAGACGGGCGGCAATGACGACACGCTCACCATCCGCAAGAATGACGATGGTGACTCTCTCAGTCTCATGTTTGAAGCCAGCAGTGAGTGTGCAATGCTGCCATGGCTCTACGCCGAGGCGCGCGTCTCGCCATTTCCCTGATACTCGAGTGCTGACGCGCTTCGCCCTTGACCCGCAGAGTCTGACCGAGTGCTTGAGTACGAGCTCATGCTGATGGACATTGACTCGGAGCACCTCGGCATTCCTGACACCCAGTACGACGCCGTCATCCGAATGTCCTCCTCCGAATTTGCCCGTATCTGCCGCGACCTCGGCTCCCTCTCCGAATCCGTCGCCATTGACGTCTCCAAGGAAGGCGTCACCTTTGCCGCGCAGGGCGAGATTGGAAATGCCCGTCTGACGCTCAAGCAAGGGTCGGCTACGAGCAGCAGCAGCAGCAGTGCGGTGAAGATTGATGATGACGATGAAGAGAATGAGGAGGAGGACGAGGATGAGGAGGTCAAGCCTAAGGCGCGGAAGAGGAAGCGCGCTGGTGAGGGCGGGAGTAGCAAGTCGGGCGGTGGTGGAGATGGCGAGGTTCCGGTATCCATTGATCTGCAGCAAAATGTCAACCTTACCTTCTCGCTCAAGTACCTCAACAACTTCGCTAAGGCGGCCCCTCTCAGCAATGCCGTCGCTCTTCACCTCAGCGGGGAAGTCCCATTGCTGGTAAGTTGCGGCTTCTTTCCTTCTCGGCGCTTGTCATGCTCGCGTTTCTCACCTCTGCGCTTTCCTTTCTTTCTTTTCACCCCAACAGGTAGAGTTCTCTTTCGAGAACGGACACGTGCGGTTCTACCTTGCCCCCAAGCTGGCAGATGTAAGTACTTCTTGCCCCATTCTCGCTTTGAGAGTGTATCTTGTACTGAACTCTGCACTCCTTTACTTCCTTCTATCAGGACGGAGACGCGTAGACTGGTCCCAAGCTTTATATACAAGACATGGCAATCCGTTCCGAGCGACTCTCGCTTCTGCCATCGACAGCATCTTGGACACATTAGCTCTACGACCGACTGCCGTTCTTCTGTTCCCTGGTATACGAGCCTCCCGCAGTCCCTTCTCCCTTTATCGGCCTGTATTCAACACACCACACATATCTCAAAAACACTTGGGACTTCTCTTGGGAGACTCTGCGCATGCTGTTGAATGTAGGCACTCTGAAGATGCTTGATGCTACAGGTCGCTTGGGAGCCAGATCGATGTACTGTGGAAGACGTCTTGAGAGCGCGGCAAGAAGGATGTTGTGTGCCTTTGAAGCGGGAATGCAAGGGCAAATCCAGTGGAAGTAACGTCGATGGGAAGGCCAACGTCGAGCCATGATGGACTGCAGACCACATGTTCGAAGCTAGCTGGTCCGAACCTGATCACCAAGGTCGCCTTGCGAGCCATCGCGCCCGTAGACGGTGTGAGGTGTAGCGATGCTATGGAAGCAACGAGATCATCATGCTGGAGAGGTCCACGAGTGGTCTAGCCCCGCAAATCGCAATGGAATGCGTGTGGGGAAGCGCGGAAGCGAGCCGTGGGAAAACTCGAAGCTTGAACAACGCAGCAACGAGATGCTAAGGGGCGGAAAGGGTCGATCTGCGATCAGGTACTTCCCTCACGCTCGCCAAGGTTCCTTTGACCGTCCTTTCGAATGGTACCCTCCGGAAGGACGAAGAAAATGGCGCGAATTGACCGTGTGAGAAAACTTGAGCTCAGGCGAAAGGCTTTGACGCCCAATGGCATCGGCCGTCGACATGGTCGAACGCAAGGTCGTGAGGGTCCCATCGAGCAAGTCCGCAGTCGTCAAATCCAAGGGACGTCCATCGAGCATCCTCACTCGCGGCCTTCCGTCCTCCTCGGTACAAGATAACTCGACCTGGGCAGAAGAGAGAGGAATCAAGCAAAAGAAAAGGTCAGCGAGGAACAGCAGCCTGCATCACAAAAGCGAAGAAGGGTCAGCATGGTAGCAGAAAGAGTGAAAGGTGGGTAGGAAAAAAAAGGTGAAGGGATGAAGGAGCTGATACTGCTACCCTCTCTTCCTTCGAAAAGTCTTTAAAGCATGTTCCCCAGCCGGGGCTCGAACCCGGATCCCATCGGCATAAACGACATGTCCTGACCATTAGACGACCAGGGACTTTTCTGATGTTGACTGCCTTCCCTCTCTGTGCCCTTTCTGTTTACAGGTTCTTCCCCCCCTTTCCTCTCCTTCCCCTCCCCTCCACGTGTTCTGCTTGGTTGCTTGCTTGGAGAGGGTCCGCCCGGTGTCGGGGGCCGGCCGGGGGAGGGGCGATGAGCGGCAGGCGGCAGGCAAGCCGCGCGCGCGGTGCCTGGTGGTTTGAGGTTCGGTAATACCAGTCTCGGCCGCTCGCAATGGAAGGAGAAGATTTGCTGCACTCTCACTCGATGAGGTCTTCCTGTTCAGGGGTGGTGCAGGACAGCATCAGACAGTTGGACGCTTTCTGCCTTCTTCTTTTCTCTCGAGGCGCAGGCTTTTCAAGGCTTTTCCCATCTGCGAGCAGGACCTCTTCGCAAGACCGAAGCACGAGCGTCTGTGCAGGAGAAGAATCGAGTGCCATACACCTCGTCGGTCCATGCATTCAGCAGCAAGGTCGGCCGCTCTGCGGAATGACATACATATGACATGCTCATGAGATTTTCGAATGTTTTGCCAGCTGCCAAGATCCAGGGAAAAGCGTTGACCCCCTTCGAGTGTTCACCTGACCACCATCTGTCCTTCTGGGACCAAAACCTGCTCATCGCAATGCCCTGCTGATGTTGCCTTATGCAGTCATCAAGTCCGTTGTGGGTCGAAGAGACTCGCGATTGAGGAATGCGGCAACCCAACACCCATCTCGACACAACCTTCAGCATTTTGACTGAGCAAAGTACGCTCGAAAGCACCTTGCGCAGGCTTCCCTTGCATGCCTTCCTGCCCATCTCCCCTTGCTGGCTATCGAAATTTGGTTGACGATTGTGGCATTGCTTACATGGCTTCGAATGCAGCTGAAGCATGAAATAGGTTTTTCCCACGCTCCCACCACAAAGCGTTCCGCTGCAGCAGGTGTCGCTCGATACCTCCCTTTCTCTATCGATGTACTCGTACCTCTCTCACGACAGCTTCCGAATCACTAAAGACTTGCTGAGTGAGAATCAATCGTGCTCTGAACTACCTCATGTCATGCACCACACGAAGGTCGACGACCAAAACTGTGAATTGAAAGTTGAATTGGCGCTTCTGTATTTCTTGTCTTTTTGGCATGTTCATGTGACATGGGTCAGCGTAGGAGCCCGTCCTCTGCGATGCGCGGGACTGTCGACTGTCGAAGCCTGGCTTTGTTGAATTCGTCGCCTTCTTGCGGAATGCTGTTCTTGGTGTATCGTATGTACGGGGGACAAGGCCCAATTCGCATCTTGATGATGGTGTCTTGTCCCCTGGAAATTTTTGTGGGCCCTTTTAGAACGTCTCGCTGACGCCCCTATTGCGTCGCATACTAGGCTCTTCGCCATCCGATCGCTCCGAACTGCTCGCCTGTCCTCCTCCTCCTTCCTCGTCCCCCTCAGCACCACCACCGCGAGTACCGCCAAACGCCCGTCCGACAGCATGATCAACCGCCACATGCGTGTTGTCATCACTGCCCTCCATAGCCCCAACCAGCGCGCTCGCAGCATCCCGGAGCCGTTCGACCCCGCCTGCGTCTTGCGAACCTACAGCAGCATCAACGAAAGCAGCATCACTGTCCATCTCTTCATCCTCGACCCCCGCCACCGCTTCTGCATAGCCCATCTCGTCGTCGTCATCATCACCTTCATCCTCGCTCGACTGCTGGACGACGAGGTCATTCATCGATCGCGGCCGAACTGGCAGTATGATCTCGAGCATCTGCCCGCTCGTTCCACCGGGAGAGCGGAAGGGGGTCGACGACTGGGCAGTAGCAGCAGTCGAGGACGAGCCAGGTTCCGCACCGTGCTGTTGTTGCCCGCTCGCACTCTCCTTGCCCTTCGAAGACCTTCCAGTGGCCTGAGGAGTCGTCGGCCTGACCGCAGATGAAGACGCCGCCTCTTCAGCAGCCTTCCGAGCGGCGGTAGTAGCCGACTTCTTTATCTTGCGCCGCTTAGGCCCGTTGGACGGCCCCACATTAGGTGCCTCCTCTTCCGCCACTTGTTGCTCCTCCTCAACCGCCGCACCATTGCCATTACCATTGCCATTCGTCGAACCAGAAGCAAGGCCCTGGAACTGAGCCCGAAGCTCCTTCCCCAACTCTATCAGCATATCCTCCTTCATCACTCGCCGGTTATACTTCTCCCTCGCAAGCTGCTTACGCTCCTGATCCGCCTGGAACGTCTCAAGAAGTTCCGTGAACTTCCGATCCTGCTCCGCAAGTAGTGTCTCGAGAGCATCCGAAAGCGAATCCGAAACCGCGCTCCGGATCTGACGACGCAACGCAGTCGCCGCATCCTTCTCGCGCGCCTCCAGGTGCGCATGGATGTTCTTCGGGAAAAGCTCATTAAACCCAACCTCATGCGCCGGTTTCCAAGCCTTGCCAAAAGCCTCCGCGAAGTGCTGGTCAAACTTGGAGCGGAAGAGAAGATCGAACCTCTCGTCGAACCTCTCATCGAATTGGCGCATGACTTCCGTGCTGAGATTGCCCACCGCCATCGGCTTGGAGGAGGGACCGGGCGAAGCATTCCGGTGGCCAAGCCGTTCGTAGACCCTTCCGCACCGGAGGGACGACGTGAGCCGTTCTTGCTCGAAGATGCCTTCTTCGAAGCCGCCGCCGCGCTCCCACTCGCAGTCTTGATTCGAGCCAAAGGCCTCTCATCTTCATCCTCCCCACCACTCTTATGGTCCTCCGAATCCTCATCAGCCTCCTCCAAAGCACGTCCAGCTTGTCGCTTCCTCTTGAGCTCAGCATTGTGGTTGAGGACGACCGAGCCGGAGCTAGACTCAGCTTTAGCCTTCGCCGACTGTAGCCTGTTCCGGATCATAGAGGTCGAAGGGCTGTGAGACCTCGTAGCCAGCGAGTCCTGAGCTTCGGCCTGCTTCGGAGCAGAAGCGGAAGTACTCCTCGGGACCGTATCCGTCGAGCGCTTCTTCTGTTGCTTCTTCCAGCCTCCAGGAGGCGTGGGCGGCTGCTGCAGCGTCGTCGCCTTAGGCGGCTCTACTCGGATCTGGGAACTGCTGACAGCAAGCTTCTCCTCCAACTCCTTATCCGGCACCCCATCCAGCAAGTCCCGTCTCTTCAGTGCCACAGCATCAGCAAGCGCATCATCGAGGTCGCGAGTCGTCAAGTCCAGATGCTTGCGAAGCTTCATGGTCTTGTCGAGGACGTGTTCCAGCGTGATCGGCCATCCACCCGGCGCAACTCCAATGTTCTTGCGCCCGCCACCTTTACCCCGGTTCCGAAGCTGACTGGCCAGACTGGCCCGAGTAGACAGGCAGACCTCGAGGAGAACCAGCATGCGCGCAAGCTTCGTCTTCGATCCAGTCCCCTTGAAATGGAATCGATCGTTAATCTTATCGTCGTGCCAGAGATTTCCGCCCAGCAAGTCGCTAATAAACTGGTCGAGCTCTTCAACCGTCTTCAGAGCATACTGCTCCCGCCAGTCGATGAACTCCTTCGGGATTCGTGGGCATTCATCGTACAGCGCTTTACGCTCGCCCGTCCGAGCCCGGCGGTTGTCTTGCGGGTGAAGCTTCAGGTACTCGTGCTGATTGATGATGGACTCAATCTCCGCAGCAGCTTTCGCCTCAGCCTGTTCCGCATTCTCGATAACAGCAGCTTTGCCCTTCTTGGAAGAAGATGGTCCCGCCTTCGAAGCTGCTGTGGGCGTGGAGGAGGTAGGACCCATAGCCGCCGAGGTAGAAGCAGTCGCCAGCGCCGACGATCCCGTACCGGTCATCTCCACTTTGGGGTTCCGAGCAGCAGCAGAAGCCTCCGCGCTCTCAGGTCGACTCTTCTCCCGAGTCTGACTAGCCCGCGCCGATCCTCCACGTCCAGCAGAAGTACCACCCTCACCAGCACCACCACCTTCCTGAGCAGGTCTTCTCCTCTTCTTCTTGTTCAACTTCGCACCCACGCCCTTGGCAGCTAACTGCTCCTCCCGCCGTCTCAGCGTAGCCTCGTCCGCCGAGTCGCCCTCATCCGTATCCTCACCAGAGCCGACGACCAGTCTTGGGTATACTTCGGACGAGGCCGGCGTTGGGGCCCTTCCTCAGGCAAGCGATCAATAGGACCATCCATCAGATCATTGAGCTCCCGCTGCTCCCTCGTCATCTGCTTGCGCACGTCCGGGGGATGCTTCCGGTTCTCAATGGCGACCGACTCCGACGACCGCGTTCATCCTCTCCTTCCCACCATCGACGAGGGCGGTTGTACTGCTTCCCACCCTTGACGTCGTCGTCCGGAGTCTGAGAGCGCGACGCCGCGCGACGGGGAAGGAGGTCCTTGGGTCGTGCAGTAGGCGCGCTTGAGATCCGTTGGGCGGAGCGGGACGATCATCATCGCGCATCTGTTCGTCTTGAGTACCATAGTCGTGCAGCAGCATCTCATCCCGAGCAGCCTGCTCTTGCTGCTCCCTCTTGACCCGAATCATTTCCATCTGTCGTTCTTGAGCAGCAGGCTGTGGTGGTGGCTGTAACGACTCAGCAGGCTGCAATGCAAATCAGAGATTCAGTACGAGTCAACATCAAAACGGAAAGTGTCCGAGATCAAGAAATATACTCACAGAAACCACTGGCGATGGCACAGCAGTAGACGACTGCGAAGCCTGCATCCCGCCGCGCTCCGCCGCCGCAACCTTCTTCACAGCCGACGGCGCCAACCCTTCCCCACCTCGACTCTTAGGCCGAGCCTTAAAGCCACTCATCTTCGAAGCAGGGCCCGGACCAGCCTTCTTAGGCGGGGGAAGCATAGCTCGCTGAGGAGCCCCACCAGCAGATTCGGCTGTTGCTGCTCCAGGCGCTTGGGAGGTCGTACTGATATCCGCACTCAGCTCGAGCAGCTCGTCCGCAAAGAAATCGCGCGCCGTCTGTGCTGAGGGGCGCGGAACGTTCGTCATTGGCTGTGGCTGTGGAGCTGGCTGAATTGTGTCGGTGCGCGTCATAGCAGCATGTACGTCCTGTGCAGACGATGTCGCGATAGCACCACCCTCCGAAGTTCTCGAGCTCGACCCAGCATTCGCGCCAGGCACAAGCTTAGAAGGCGCCGTGATCTTCTTAAAGCGAGGTAGCGTAACTGTCCAAGAAGAAAGAAATATAAAGGGAGTCAGCTACTTGGTAAGCAAACCGGCGTACCCACAAGACCGATAAGGGACTTACACTCAGGTCGTTCCCGGATCTTCTGAGGCGTCGCAGCAAGCATATTCCGCATCCTGTCCACGCCTTCCCCACCAAGCGTAGACTGCACAGCAAGGGGCGCAGACACCGTCGGGGCCGGAGCGGGCCCGCCTGAAGTCGAGTTCGCCGAAGTGGACGAAGGGAGAGCTGATGGTGCTGCTGCTTTACCGCTCTCAACGGACGGTCGGGTCCCAGGTAAGGCAAGCACAGGTCCGACCCGAGCACGCTGAGCGACCGTCGGAGGAGCTGCAACACTGGCAGCCGGCTGCTCCACCACCGTCGTCGTCGTCGCATCCACACCAGCACCCGACGCACCCTCAGCAGCAACAGCAGGAACCTCCGCAACTGGAGCTGACACCGCAGGAAGCGCTGAAGAAGACGTCCCGCCGGAGGAGAAGCCGCAGCAGACTCCCCAAAGCCCGCCATCGCAAGCTGCCACGACTCCGACCCCGTACCCGAATCCCAGACGGACTGGAGTATGTCGTCAAAGGCGTCGTCGGTAGGAGCTTCAGCTTCAGTCGTCGTAGCTGCCGCCGGAGGGGCGGGGGCGGGGCGGAGACGACGGGAGGCGCGCTCGTGGTTGGTTCGGTAGGAAGCACAGCGGCGACGGTGTCCTCGGTAGGATTGGAAGGAGGTTGATCAATCACATTCCCCCCGTCTGCAGCTTGAGGCTCCAACTCCGGAGTCTGATATGCAGTCCCTTCAGCTTCCTGAGGACTCGGACCGCCGACGGGAGCTTCCGTACCAGTGGCTTCAGGAATAGCAGGAGCATCGCTTTCACCTTGACCCCCGGTCCCATCTTCCATCTCCACATCTACTCCCTCGACGGCCGGACGAGGAGCTACGACTTCCATCGGCGCGACCTCTTCCTGATTCGAAGCAGCCATAACGTCGCCAGAAGCTTCCGTCTGTTCACCAACAGGGGCAGTCTCTCCAGCCCCCTCGACCTCCTGCATGCTCACATCTCCTCCTCCCGCAGCAACCTCCTCCGCCTGCATTCCCGTCCCCTGTGCAGCCTCTTCGCCCGTCGTCGTCGTCGTCGGAACTACAGCTTGTTGAGCGACATCGGTCGGGGGCAGAGCATCCGCAGTCGGTACAGGGACAGACATCTCCGCGTCCGTCGGGGCTGTAGCTGGCGCTGACTCGGACTCGACTGCAGTAGACACCAGAGCAGATATTTCCGCGGAAGAAATAGGTGCTTCCTCCTCTACCACCGCCGTCGATGCTATAGCTTGCTGCTGATTCTCCTCCGCCCCTTGAGCAGGCTGTCCCTCCGCAGCACCGTCGTCCATCGTCGACTCAGCTCCCGCCTGCTCAGCCGTGGGCGCTGATTCCGGAGGAGGGACGAATTCGGTCCCGTCTATAGATTCGGAAGGTCCTGCTGCGGACGGAGCGATGATGCTTGCTTCTTGAGCTTGAGGGGGTGCCTCCTCGGTGGATGTGGATCCAGAAGGGACGTGCGCGGGTGCGATGGGAACATCCGTGACTTGAGCTTGTGAAGTGATAGGCGTGTCCTGAGTCGGACCGGACGCATCCCCAGCGAGGGCGGGCATAGCCTCTGTTGTCTGAGGCTGATTGTGAGAAGGCTGTTCCTCGGTCTGACCTGCTTGTTGAGTGGTAGTGGGTTGAGGCTGAGCAGTCGCTGCTGATGCTGTGACGACTGCGTCTGCCGGCAGAGCCGGGAGGAAAGGAATGCCGTTGATAGCGCTTGTAGGTGCCTCCACTTGATGCGCGATCTGGGTAGTGGACGCGGGAGCTTGTTGAGCTTGCCCTTGATGCGCGAATTGAGGGGTCGAAGCGGGAACCTGTTGAGCTTGAGCTTGCTGCGCGATCTGAGGGGTCGACGCAGGAACCTGTTGAGCTGGCGCTTGCTGCGCGAACTGAGGAGTCGAAGCGGGAGCTTGTTGAGCTTGCCCTTGCTGTGCAATCTGAGGAGCCGACGCAGGAACTTGTTGAGCTTGTCCTTGATGCGCGATCTGAGGAGCCGATGCAGAAACTTGTTGAGCTTGCCCTTGATGCGCGAGCTGAGAAGCCGCCGCATGAACTTGCTGAATTTGCGATTGTGAAATCGGTTCACGTTGCGAGGGTAGAGGATGGGGTGTGCTGAATGCTGTTGATGATGAAGCAGGCGCGGGTGTCTGTGTGAAAGAGACTGGGCCTGGAGCTGAGGTAGAGAATGCGGGACTGTGAGTGGGAGCGAGGGAAGGGGATGGGGTGTAGGATCGGTACGGGGGCGGGGGCTCGTTTGGGATATCATTCAGGGAGGGAGAGGAGACGAATGGATGAGAGGTGGGTGGGATGCTGTGGTGCTGTTGTTGATGTTGTGGGATGACGGGTGATGCAGTGGGAGCGCGTGCTGCGGATGAAGGGAAGAACGGCAGATGGAGCCCCTCGATGTCATCCTTGTGAACGACTGCGAATCTGTCATTGTGCCGAACTCCGAGTGGGCCGATCTTGATGGAGAGTATCTGGATGATGTGATTGCCCGCTGGATTTGAGTGGGTGGTGGGGAGGTAGATGAGTCGCCAGTCGTCTGGGTTGGAGAGGGACTGATCTCTGGCGAAGGCGCGGAATACTTTTGCGAGTGGAGTGGTGAGTGGGACGGGGATGTTGCGACTGACGGTGGGATCTCGTGGCTGCTGGGTGGTTGAGCCTGGGAGAGACTGCAGTCGGGAGTGTGATGCTGGATGGAAGTGGATCCCTATTTCTATCCGTCCAGCGCCGACTCCTCCTCCTCCAGCCTGAGCCTGAGTCTGGCCTGACATCGTCGTTTCCTCTGTTGATGGATGAGGATGAAGGTTGTGGTGGTCCATATGAAGCAAGAGTCGAGAAATTGTCGAGAAGGAAGTCGGTGTACTGAAGTATCGTTGCGCAATGATTGTGACAGACACTTCGCTCCTTCACTCAAGTCAGCATCTAGTGGAAGACCATCACTCACTCCCTTCCAAAATGGCATCGCAGTACATTCCACCGCCGTCAGCTGAGGCACTCCAAGAATCAGCTCCATCTCAACCTACAAAAACATTCGACACAAGCGACGACGCATTCCAGTCAGAACTCATCGAACCACCACGCGTCAAACTCATCCGCAAACTCAAGGAACAACCACTCGTCCCCATCGGCAGTCTCCTCACATGCGCAGCACTCATCGCTGCTTCCCACCAGCTCAGGAAGGGAAACAGGGAACAGTTCAACCGCGCACTCCGATGGCGAGTAGGCTTCCAGGGTCTCACTGTCGTAGCAGCCGTCGCAGGTTCACTCTACTACGCACAGCCAGCTCTCAGCAAAGTAGGATCCTCATCTGGCAACGATGACCTGCCCAACATAACCACCTCCCCAGGTCGGCCAGCTACCGTGCTCCAGATCGAACGCGCACAGGAGAGACAGCACGAAGAACGATCCGCCCTCCGACGACGGCTGCGCGAGGCTGAGGATCTTCATGCAGAGGAGCAGAGACAGCGTGAGGCGGCGGCATCAGCAGCGGCGGAGAGTCAGCGGGATGCAGAGGATCGCGCACAGGTGGAGAGGTACATCATCGGCAGTGGGAAGAATCGGCCCGTCTTTGGTCAGGACGGAAGGCGGTGATCCTCCCTGCTGCTTGTATGCACTGCAAACACACGCGTCGCGTCGAGGTAAACGCGTTTCCTTACCTTCCAAGTTTGTTCTTTCCACAATCAATCGCACCTCTCTCTCCTCGCATTTGCAACTCATCATCCTGTCTGTTGCTGTTGCTGTGAATGCGGTGTCTATCTCAAGCATCTCCTTCACCTCATCACCTTGACCATCTTCCATACGTCATCGTCCCAAGAACTTCCTCCTGAGCTTCCACCACGACCTCGCATACATACAGCTAAGATGAGCACACGCTTCCTCCTCCTCGCCCTCCCCACGCGACCCGCACTCGCCTCAACGCGTCTCCCACCCAGCGCGCTCATCTACAAGCACCACGTCCACCACCTCGCCCCTCGAAAACCCTCCGAGCGCGCCCGCACAGACATCTCGACATCGCGCAGCACAGGGATAGCATCGAGGAAGTCCTTCTTCTCCACCTCCTCCCGGTATGCAGTAGAAGAACCACCTCGTACATCGCCCAAGACTTCCACAGCCGAACAGCCACTCTCCCCTACGAGGGCAGGTCCTACTGGCAAAACAGTCGATCTCAAGTACGACCTTCACAAGCCGTCTTCTTTTTCTTCTGTGGAGGAGTATGAGGGCGGCACCGCAGGGGTGGTCATAGCCCATGGTCTCTTCGGATCCAAGCAGAACTGGGGAAGTTTGGGGAAGTCAATCGCGGCCAGGACGGGGTTGCCTGTGTATGCTCTGGTGAGTCTTATGTTTCTGTATGCTCCGATGGAACTATGCTGATGCTCTGTATGCTGGATGCAGGATCTACGCAATCATGGAGCCTCGCCCCATGTAGACTCGCTGCATTATCAAGACATGGCAGCCGATATCACCCACTTCATCAACCACACCGTCCGCTCTGAGATCGGGAACAAGCCGGTCCTCTTGATCGGGCATTCCATGTATGTACGCTCGTCGCCGAGTTCGCGTGTGTGGGTGATCGCTGATTCGCTGATTTGCTTTCTGTTGATAGGGGAGGAAAAAGCGGTTCAGGCCGTTGCGCTGTCTCCTGATCTGGAACCGGGTCTCTTGAGCGGCATGATCAGCGTAGACATGAGTCCGAAGCGCGGCTCGCTCAGCAAGGAGTTCTTGGTGAGTATCCCTTTGCTTCGTCAAGTAACGGAAAATAGTAGCTGACTAGGCTCTATTCTTCTGACAGGCCTACGTCGACGCGATGGAAGAGATCGAACGAGCCCAGTGCTCAACCAGGAAAGAAGCCGACGAGATCCTGCAGCGATACGAACAAGACATCGGCGTCCGACAGTTCCTCCTCACCAACCTCACCCGATCACCCGCCGACGCCCCCTTCTGGACATTCCGCATCCCACTGGACATCATCAGGCGACATATCTCTCAACTGGGCGACTTCCCTCACGGTCCGGACGATTCAGTCTCTTCGGTTGTACGGGCTTTGTTCGTCAAGGGATCGAAGAGCGCGTGAGTATTCCCAAGACGGACGCAGGGTGTTATGATCTGAAAGCTGACCTTGGATTCTACCTTTGCTTGATGCAGATATATCAACCATAAGAATATACCCCTGGCGCGACAGTTCTTTCCCTCCATGCGACTCGTCACCCTCGAGGCCGGGCACTGGGTCCAGGCGGAAAAACCGAGGGAGTTTGTCGATCTTGTGCATAGATTTGTTAAGGGGGAGAGTGTGGGGGAGGTGCCGGAGCACTTATGAAATGCCTACTTGCATACATACTCGTACATGCCCTCGATACGATTGGGAGACACTGAGAGGTCCCCAGCGCTGCGACCTTGCGAAAGGGGAGAGATGCTGTGGTCCGTCCAGCTCTTAAAAGAATCCTGAGGAATACAGCTTCCGACCCGCGGGAGAGGAAAGAGAAAGCATGGCTGTTCTTTCACTTGCTCGACTTCGCATTGAAGTATAATCGCTAGGAATAGGACTACAGCAAACGAACTGAGTGGAAAACGGAAAGAAGATCGGAAAGGGTGGGGTCCCCAATGACTGGGGGAAGATCCTGTCCGACACATAGAACTGGTCCCATGGGACGAGGATCGGTAGGATGAAAGGACCGTGGACGGGAGGTAAGTAGGCATCTGGGAGTCAGAGGCCTATAGTTGACGGTGATGATGGTGGTGGTGTATGATGGTGCACCGCGGCCGGGCGGTCCTGACTAGTGCCATTTAGGAGAGTTCCACCAGCAGTTGCTCTCCGCGTTGAAAGGGCAGCAACCGCCGCCCTTAGGATTGCAACACAGTTCTTGAGCATTGCGACACAAGTGCTCCGATACGCCGTCCTGAGGCGCGATCTTCGGGTTCGCGCAGTTCGGCGGGTGTCCGGTTACGTACTGTAACAGGTTAGAAGAGGAAGAAATGGACCCGTCAGTATAAGCTGTTCAAGTGGGTTCTGAACGGGGTCAAAAGTTAAGGGTTTGAAGCTTACATAGGGTAGCCAACCCTGCTGGCGCCGCCCTGTACAGAATGTGCACCCTTGTACACAATCTTGAAAGTTGTGATCATACAGACACTTCGCTTTGCATCCTCCGGGATCTCCCCTCGACGTCTAAGTGCAAATCGCAGAAGTAGCTTGAGGTCAGACTGGAAGGGAGAGCTCCACCCAAGCTGGGAATCCGAGAGGGCTTACCAGTGCATCTTGATGAGGCAGGTGGGGTTTGCCATCAGCGGAGCGATTGAGCAGAAGGATGCTGGCCGTAATGATGGTGAGAAGGCTGACAAGTCTCATAGTGTTGAATGGTGTGAAAGAAAGGACTGGTAGCAAAAACAGAAAATTGAATGTGAGGAAGACTGATGAGCGATGAGCAGAGGTCGCAAGAAAAGGAGCGCGCTTCTGGTTCGAACTGAACAGGGCTTTTTATATATGTGTGTCCGGCCTGTCCGCCTGGTGATCCACAGAGAGAGAAGTGTGCCCGTTGATGAGGGCACCGATGGTCCGTCGGTTGCCGCCCAGTCGGTCGCCGTCGATGCCCCTTTTTCATCTCATGACAGCATGATTCCAATACGAATCAACAAGGTAGAATGAGAGAAAGGTGTTGGCGCCGAGGGTGCCGCCCGGGGCTGTGTTGAAGGACCCGACCTCTGATGAGGTGTTACAGTGTTACAGGCGACAGGCCATATGAGTTATCCAACTTGACGACATGGAGCGAGTAATGAGGTCCTGTGTAGGGCAGAGGACAGAGGACAGAGAAGAAGAAGGTGATGGGGGACAAGGGAGTTGAAAAAGCTGTCGTGATAGTAGAGTTAGCAAGACGGTCAGTTTACAGGATGTGCGCTGGTGCTGCGGATTCATTGGGAAGATTGAAGGTCAAAGAGAAGTCAGTGTAACATCGAGGTGCTCACTGACCCGCAGCGACGCGTCGCTCTTCTATCTGGGCTCAGGAAGAGGTTGCGGACAAGTGGGGTTTGGTTGTCATCGTCGAAGTCGTGTGTGTGAGTATCGCCAGGGATGCAGTCTTCGATGTGTGGATACTCCTCACTCTTGCACCACCATCCACGCGCTGCCGACACCGCAGCAAATGTTCCAGCAGGCGGGTAGCAGGATGCTTCGATCAGGTATGTATAGAGTTCCGCCTCCCAGGCAGCGAGAAGAAGGTGCAGATTGCAGACGGAGAAGGAAGGGAGGAGGGGAGATTTGCTCACAAGATTCCCGGCCGCGCGCAGCAAGTGCCGCTGCGCCGGGGAGAACTCAACCCTTTTTTTGGTTTGAATTCAGCTCCTGTGAGTCGAACACGGAAAGAAGATTGGAAAGGGTGAGTCTGAATGACTGAGAAAAGATCCTGTCCGACACATAGGACTGGTCCCATAGGACGAGGATCGGTAGGTTGAAAAGACGGTGGACGGGAGGTCAGTTGGCGTCTTGGAGTTGGAGGCTTGTGGTTGACGGTGGTCATGGTGGTAGTGTATGATGGGGCACCGCGGCCAGGACCCTTCCTCACTGACCTCGAGGAATGTCCCACCAGCAGTTCTTAGCCGCATTGGACGGGCAGCAGCCGCCGCCGCTAGGATTACAGCAGATGTCTTGAGCATTGCGACACAAGCTCTCCGAGATGCCGTCCTTAGGCGCGACATCCGGGTCCCCACAGTTCGGAATGGGTCCGCTCGGGGACTATATGTACAGGTAAGAGAATGGAATGGAGGTCAGTAAAAAGTTTGTACAGTAGAAGTTCTCCTGTAACGAAAGCAAAGATGGGGGCTCACATTGGGCAGCCAAGCCTCCCGGGACCGCTCCATGCAGAATCCGCACCCTCGCTGACAATCTGCGGGATGGGCAGAACCTTGGCACAACGTGTCGCACCCTCCGGGTCCTCCCCTCGACGTCTAGTGCAATCGCGAAAAAAAAAAACTCGAGTCAGACTGGAAGGTAAAGTTATCAACCAGCTGGGAATCCGAGAGAGCTTACCAGTGCATCATGATGGCGATGCTGGAATTTTGCATCAGCAGAGCGAGTCAGCAGAAGGATGCTGGCTGTGATGATGGGGAGAAGGCTGACAAGTTTCATGATGGGTGATGGTGTGGAAGAAAGACTGGCAGCAAAGATGATGTGAGGAAGGGTGATGAGCAGAGGTCGCAAGAAAAGGAGGGTGCTTCTGGCTCACCTTTATGTATACACATACGCATCCCGGTCCGTCCGCCTGTTGATCCACAGAGAAATCTTCGGGTCATGGGGCAACCGATGATAGATGATCGATGATCGATGATCGATGATCCCTCGGTGGACGCCCAATGGAGCTACCGGGCGAAAGAGGTGACAGAACATTCTCTCGATCCTTTTCATCTCATGTTCCTCAATTTGGATCAGCGGGAGCGACTCGCTACACATATGTAATACGCGAGCGGCCTGCAGACCCAACTTGACGACAGAAAACGAGTGAGCGGGGTCGGTGTAGCGAAGGGGACAGAGAAGAAGAAGATGTGGGTGAGATGGTGAGAAGGGAGTTGAAGAAGCTGCTGGGTAAAAGTGGTCAGAAAAAGGGAACAGAAGGAGTGAACATGACGGTCAGTATTAGCGATGTGCGTATGCTGGACTGCAGATTGGGAAAAGGGTCAAAGAGAAGTCAGTCACATCGAGATGCTCACGAATCCGCAGCGACGCGCCGCCTCTATCTGGGCTCGGAAAGAGATTGTGGGCAAGTGGGTGGTTTGTTATCGAAGTCGTGTGCGTGAGTGATCGCCAGGATGCAGTCTTCGATGTGTGAATGCTGCCCACTCTTGCACCACCATCCACGCGCTTGCCAACACCGCAGCAAACCATCTTCCGCGGCAGGCGGGCAGCAGGAGCTTCGATCAGGTTAGGGTTCCGTCTCCCAGGCAAAGATGCAGATGGGAGAAGAAAGGTAGGAGGTTTGCTCACAAGATTCCCGGCCGCGCGCAGCAAGTGCCGCTGCGCCGGGGAACTCAATCCTTTTTTTTCGGGCGGTTTGAGTTCAGCTTCTTCTCACATCCGAATGCGCAGCGGCAGCGCTGCGATGCGGTCCCGGAGAGCAGTTCTTTGGTACAGGGCGGACACTGGACAGCGTGGTTTGCCAGCTGAGTCATGTTGGGGGGAAGAAGCGAGGATCTGCGGCGGAGTCGGTGCGAAGGGGTCGAAATCTAGGGCAACCACAAGGTATACAGCTGGTCGACGGATGACTATAGATATGATGACTGACTCACAACTCGCTGATACGATAACGCTTTCATCTTTCCTACGTCGAAGTCTGAGGCCCCCTCTCCTCCTCAACGCTCAGCCAGAAGACTGCGCTCGGGGATTGCTGTGATGGCATGATGCGATTAGCTTACTCCTTCACTCTTCCCTCACTCTCTTCTCCCCTTTGCTCTGCTCACCACTTACCCGAAAGAACAGCCAGCGTATCGTTTCTGGCGTCACAGGCACTTGTCCAGCAGAACAGCACGAGCGGGAATCACTCATCTTCCACCGTGAAATAATTCAGACGTGAGCAATTGATCTGGTCGTAGCAGCGTGCCTTTTAATCTGACTGACTTCTGTTCTTGGACAGTTATTTACAGAGTCCAACGTCCAACACCCTTTTCGATTCTCGGAAGCCTTGCAGTTGCCTTCCTTCTCGAGTCCGCATCGTCTGCACACGCTCGCAACTTACGTGTCGGGATCACAATATTCTGCGGATCAGCATCTAGCCTAAGATGGCCACAAGTCCATCTCCAATCTGCATAGACAACACTTCCTTCGGACCCGGTTCCCAGTGTCGACGCTTCGATTTCACCCTCCTCTTCGAAAATACCATCCTTGTCCTCCTACCCAATCTCGTCTTCATCGCTCTCTTCCTCTCCTCACGACTCCCTCGTCTCCTCCGCAAATCTGCGTTTCGGTCTCCTTCGCTGAACGGAAAGAATGGGTGGGCGTCAAAGTTGGGTCTGCCGATGAAGACGTGTGTGCCCGATGAGTCGTTTCTCAAGGTTCTCGATCGACCTCTTGAATCGACGCAGCTGCCGGTTAGGATCGACTGGCTGGGCATCACTCGTATCTTCCTCGCCGTTGTCGGACTCATCCTGGCCACTGCTCTACTTGGGCTCTCCCAGAACGAGCTCGCTTCAATTCCGCGCGTCGAAGGGGCTCTTGGCGGCTGGAGCTTTGTTACAGCTCAGGCGCTGTATTTCATCGGCGCTGTGGGTATCAGATGTTCTGACGACTGTCTGACCTTGAACATTTGCTCACTCCCTTTGGACCTTTTATAGATCGTACTCGCCGCCGCGGTTTGGACCGAACGAGTCTTCACAAAAGGCGGGAGCTTTCTCATACCATTCTTTGTCCTCTCATCGATTCTATTCGACGGAGCCCGGTTGCGTACCTTCAACATGCTCGAAGTCCCGCTCCTCGACGGCACCTTGGTCGAAGAAAGCCTCCGTTCCACGTCCTTCTTCCGCATCTTTGCGGCGTCCATCGGGATCAAAGTCCTCTTGCTAGCCACGGAAACCATCAATACTGACGGCGGCGAGACGGCTGAAGGTCGCGCGACGTGGTTCAACCGACTCGGCTTCTTCTGGCTCTTCCCACTCATGGTCACTGGGTTCCGAAAGGCACTTACGATGGAAGATCTACCCCGTCTAGATAGGCAGTACTCCACCTCATACCTGAACAAGGAATTCTCGGCCAAGTGGAACTTTGCGGAGCAGACGGAGCTGAAGCGACAGGGCAAGAAGACGCGATCGTTCCTCTGGGCTATCCTTCGGGCTTTTCCCCACGTCGCCTACGGACCTATCGTTGCCAAGGCGACCGTCACAGCCGTCACGCTCGCCCAGCCATATCTCATCAGCGACGTGATCCAGTTCATCGAAAGTCAACAACCAGGCGAAGGTTCTCCTCAACCGGTTTCACTGGGTTGGGGTCTCGCAGGTGCTTTCGCGCTGTCTTACACTGTCAACGCTGTCGGTTCGGGCCTGTACTGGTGGATCACCGCTCAAAATGGGGCGACGCTGCGCGGGATCATTGTGGGGCAACTCTATGCCAAGTCCTTGAGGGTCCATCTTGCTGAGGCGGGCGCACTGGGATCTGCGGGAGCAGTAAACATGATGTCTTCGGATGTCGATCGGATTATCTCAGCGGTGGACCCAGTGCACGAGTTGTGAGTTCTATGAATTGTGATTCGGTGGATGGGATACTGACGTTCATCGTCGTTTCTGATCCTGTCAGCTGGTCCGGCATCATCACGATTGTCATCGGACTTTACATCTTGTACTCGCAGATCGGACTCGTCTTCGTGGTGGTGAGTGATTCTGCAATGGTTCTGGTGCTTCCGATGGCTCACCTTGGTTTGACACATCTCTGCATTCGACAGCCGCTCATTGCTACGGTTGTGCTTCTCTTTGGGGGCCCTCTCTTGGGCAAAAACCTCGGCAAGCATCAGAAGAGCTGGAGTGGAAAGATTGACCAGCGCCTCGCTGTGACCAGTTCTATGAGTGAGTTTGATCCCCTTTCGCTTTGAGGCATGTCCTTCAGATGATCATAGCTCATCGAATCTCATACCTGTCTTCTCAGTCAATGGAATGAAAGCTGTTAAGATGGCCGGCTTCGAAGGTTTCTTCGAGAGGAAAGTGACGGCGCTACGGAACATCGAGATGGATAGCTTGTATAAGTACATGATGACCTTGGCCCATGTAAGCTTTCCGGTAGACAGGATAAGACATGACCTTGACTCGACACATGCTGAACAGCTTTCTCTTGCCCTTACAGCTCGTTTTCGTCACCAATGTGGGGCAAGGATTGCTCACTGCAATCACATTTGGGGCCCTGGCCATCGTGGTCCATGTCCATCCGAACTTCTCTCACTCGTTCGATCAAAATACGGTCTTCACTGCGCTCAGCGCTTTGAGCATCATTCAGTCAGTGTGCTGGTGTCAATCCGCTGTTCTTTTGAGAATTGACCAGCGCTGACATTACACACTTCGAACAGGTTTCCGGTGATGATGATCGGTCAACGCTTCGGTAGTCTATTCGCGGCATATGCGAGTTTCAAGCGCATCGAAAAGTTCATGCTCTCCGAAGAGCAGAAAGCTCTTGCAGAACTCGAAAATCAGAACATGGCGCAGATTGGAGAAAAGCCGGCACACCAAGCGAATGAGGACAACGTCAGCATTCTTCCGATAGTCAAGTGCGAAGCCGCAACCATGCAGTGGGATCTCAAGGGCGAATCTGTGCTGCGAAACGTCACCATTGACTTCCGAACTGGAATTACTATGGTCATCGGTCCACTATCGAGCGGCAAGTCAACACTCCTTTCCGCCGTTCTGGCCGAGCCGTACATCACGAGCGGAAAAGTGATCACGCCCGCTCAGAACTCGGTCCGCAAGCCGATCGCCTACTCTTCCCAAGACTGCTGGATGCAAGAGACTCTTTCCCTCCGCGCCAACATCATCTTCCACTCCAACCAGCCGTTCGATCAGGACTGGTATGACACCGTGGTGTCCGCCTGCTGCTTGACGGACGACTTTGCCATCTTTGCCTCGGGCGACAAACGGCTTGCGAAATCGCTTTCGGGCGGACAGAAGCAGCGGATCAGTCTGGCTCGAGCGGTATATGCGAGAGAGGCGGACCTCGTCGTTCTTGATGACCCCTTCTGCGCGCTGGATGCGGAGACGGAAGCGCAAATCTGGACAAACCTGTTCGACTCATCTAGGGGACTCCTTCGCCGGAAGACTGTCATCTTGGCCAGCAATGCGTTGCATCGACTCAAGGACGTGGACTGGGTCGTCCGACTGGGCGATGGAACGGTTCTTCAACAAGGCCCGCCCACTCAGGTCAAGCTTTCCGAGGAGGAAATTCGCGATCTCGAGGCTGCGCGTGCAATTGCGCTGAAGAAGGGTGCTAAGGATGACCCTAGTATGGACGATGATGATGAACTTGTAGACTCAGCCGGCGACGACAAGCTCGACGTTGACGAAGGTCTAGACGGTAACCAGATCGAAAGCGTCGGGGAGGGCGACATCAAATGGAAGTACTACGGGTTCTGGCTTAGATGCGCTGGTGCCGGGTGGTTCATCCTCATGTTCGTCAGCTTCGTGTTTGGCGTCGCTGGTGAGTTCTTCTTCTCAACAGCACACCCTTTGAGCCTCTGCTGAACCCGGCCGCGATGCTCTAAACTACAGGCATCTGGGGCATACAAGCCTATCTCCAAAAATGGACGGTTCGAAGTCCTGAGAACCAAAACACCAACTTCGGACCATTGCTTGGCGGGATGTTTGCCATTTTGGGCGGGTACATCATATCGGAAGCGTCAAATATCTACATTTGCATCGCAATCATCCCCCCTCGAGCCGGTAGGAAGCTGCACTCTCGCCTCTTAGATGGCATCCTTGCGGCACCTCTCTCGTTCTTCAGCGGACGAAGTAGTGGTCAGATCTTGAATCGTTTCTCACAAGACTTGTTTGCTGCTGAGTGAGTTCGCTCACTACTTTCGTGAGGACGGCGAGCATTGGTTTCTGAAACTAAATAGTCTTCTTACTTTCTTCTCTTTTCGCACTTTCTTTGTAGTGACCAATGGATGATGCAGTAAGTCTATATGGAATGGCCTTCACGATTACATATGTTGACACTCCCTGCTTCTTCTGTCAGTCTGGGAAACTTTCTCTCCAGCGCTTTATCCCTCTTAGTGAGCATTTTAAGCATTCAAAGTTGCTGGTGTAAGATCTTTCCTGACTATCATTCATTTCGATCGCCATAGGCCTCCATCGTACGTGGCCCGAATCGCCTTCAGTTCTTACAATGTGACACCGGTGCTGACGACAGAAACTTGAATTCTCGCAGATATTGATGGTCATCTCCGCGCCGTTCCTACTCATCGTGATCGCAGCGGTATCGGTACTCATCGTTCTGCTCCGAAACTACTACCTTCCCAACTCTCGGCAGCTCCGTCGACTCGAGATGTCGTCAAAGAGTCCTCTTTACACCCTCTTCGGTGATACGACTACGGGTAAGATGCTCAAATATTTGCAACCTCGATATGAACACAAGTGCTGATCTCAAATTTTTGTTCTCAAAGGCCTCTCCGTCGTCCGCGCGTTCCAACGTCAGCAGACACTATCCAACATCAACATCTCATACATGGACGCCGCGCAACGACCCTATTACGCTCTCAGCGCTTGTCGAAGATGGCTCCTCGTCTGGACCAACGCGTGCAGTACGATCTGCAACACTGCCTTGGTTCTGATTGTGGTTGGGTTGAGATCGTCGCGAGTTGCTTCAGTCGTGGGCGTCGCGCTTGCTCAAACCGTCAACATTTCTTTCATGCTCACGGCCGTTGTTGTGAGTAACAAGTCTGCAGACATTCTTTGCTTGCTACTGTCTAATGGTATCTTCCTCACGTCCTATTCCGCAGATGGCTTGGTGCGAGGCGGAAATAGCAGGCGTCGTCTTCGAGCGCCTGTACGAGTTCAGCACCACACGGTCCGAGCACGCCAGCACTGCCGCAAAACCAGTCAACACTTGTCATAAGGAGAAGGCCGGTGTCGCAGTGGGTGCTCAAGTGCCAAACCCTGGCGCTGTCGAGTTCAAGGATGTCGTTCTCTCGTACACACCTGGCGAAGGCGAACCGGTGCTCAAAAGCTTGAGCTTCAGTTTGACTCCTGGCGAGCACTTGGGGATCTGTGGTCGGACAGGGTCTGGAAAGTCCACCATTATGCTCGCGCTTCTTCGTATGGTCGAGCGTCAGTCTGGTGATATCCGGCTCGGAGGACAGTCGATCGATTCATACGAGCTACAACGGCTACGGCGGTCCGTCGCTGTGGTCGGACAAGATCCGCTCATCGTGAACGGCGCCTCGGTGCGAGAAAACCTCACGCTCGAAGGCGAGCTCCCCGAGGATCGGATCTGGCAGGTGCTGAAGGATGTCCGACTGGCAGACTACGTCAAAGCTCTTCCTGAAGGACTTGATACCATTCTGGACAACAAGAAGGCTCGCCTGAGCCAAGGACGACGACAGCTTCTCAGCATTGCAAGAGTCCTGCTGAATCCGAAGCAGGTTGTGATACTGGATGAAGTCACAAGCGCCATCGACGAGGAGACCGATGCGATTGTTCAACAACTTCTTGTAAGTGCAGACTATCCTTCTGAGATTCTGGGCCTTGCTACCGCAGCTGAACTAATCCACTCTCTCAATCTCTCCCACAGCGCACCGAGTTCCGGTCTTCTACCGTGATCAGCATCGCCCATCGGACGGCGTCGATTCTTCAGTACGACCGAATCATGGTGTTCGGTGGGGAGAGATTCTCGAGATGGACAGCACGTCCGCTTTGCTTGCCCGACCTGGAAGTGCCTTCCGATCTCTGGCAGCGCATCAGGGCGTGATATGACCCCTGTAGAGATGCACCTCAGGCTAATTATAAAGATCTTAATCATACCCGGCCGTGACCGGTGACCATTGATACCCAATCAGTCGTCGAAGCGCAGAACCTACGGGCTGGTCTTTTGCGAGGTCCTTTTTGCTTCGTTCCTCTAGGCAAGTCAGAAAGAAGGCAGGTCCTGCGGCCTGCGGACGCGGACAGAACGAGGTGGAAGTGGAAGCTCGGGAGTGACGGCAGCATCCGAAACTGCGCTTTTTCTACGAGCAAGCGGGACCGAAAAGCGCAGACGCTAGCGGCCGGATCTCACTGTGGTGTACCGGGAAAGACCAATTGCTTGGCGGAAGACGGAAGACAGGCGGAGGAGACGGGATGGGACGGAATGGAACGCGGAGCTCGTACGCTCGTACCTTCATTCGTAGCGACTCACTCGAACCGAGGAGAGGAGATTTTGTGTCCTCACCGCCTCACCGCCTCACCATGAGCAGGCTGTCCACTCTGGAGGTCGGAAGCAGGCCTCCTCCAGCTGCAAATAACCTCATGCGGAACAAATTGAGGATCCTTGAAGAGGTGAGGCAGGTTGAAGTGGAAATGCTGGGTCTACAGGAAACTATATATCGACGCTCGACGCTGATCGCCTTACATTCACTGTCGCGTCCCATCTTCACTAGAGATATCCAACTTTCTCCTCCTTTCCAGCGTGCCTTTTTCTGTCTCCCCCTGCGCCTCCGCTAACACCCAAAAGGCTTTCTGACCACTCCTTCTCCTCATCGCTCTCTTTGTCCCCGGAATATCGCATCGCAGAGCTACCCCCGCCACTTCTAGACATGGCCGACCCTACGTTGCCTTCTTCGACCATTTGTGTCGATGGCACTTCCTTCGGTCCTTCCTCTGAGTGTCGGGGCTTCGACTTTTCTACGCTCTTCGAAAATACCCTCCTCGTTCTCGTGCCCAATCTCCTGTTTATCGGCTTATTCCTCATCATCCGACTCCCTCACCTTCTGCGCAAGACCAGAATTCGGCCGCCTGTACAGCCTTCCAATCCAAAACAACGGGCCCTCGCCACGCTGGGCTTGCCTTGGACGACATATGTGCCCAGCAGTCCCGGGGATTTCAGGATCCTCGATCGGCCGATCGATGCGAATACTTTGCCCATCCGATCCGACTGGCTCGGCCTGGCTCGCATACTTTTCGCCCTCGTTGGCGTAATTTTGGCTGCTGTTCTCCTTGGACTGGGTCAGACGGAGCTGGCTAAAGACCCTGACACCTACGCAGCACTAGGTGGCTGGAGCTTTACCATGGCCCAGTCGCTGCAGCTGATCGGCGCAGTGAGTGCGCATTGGAAGCTGGCATTTACCGTTTACCTAGGTGTACTCATTTTCTGCCTCCTTCCTTGGAAAAGATCACTCTGGCCGTCGCTGTTTGGGCCGAGCGCCTGTATACCCGAGGAGGATCCTTCCTTGTGCCTTTCTTCATCCTGTCTTCGATCCTGTTCGACGGAGCAAGATTGCGCACCTTGAACATGATCGACATTCCCATCGGTAACGGACCTTTTGTGCAACACAGTCTCCGCATCACATCGTTCTTCCGCGTCCTGGCTGCCTCCCTTGGCATCAAAGTCATCCTTCTCGTCACTGAAAGTGTCAACACCGACAGCGGCGAAACGGACGAAGCTCGCGCAACGTGGTTTAATCGCCTCGGTTTCTTCTGGCTCTTTCCACTCATGTCTACCGGCGTCCGTCGAGCACTCCAGATGGACGACTTACCACAACTAGACAGCTCGTATTCTACTGCCCATCTATCCCATTACTTCACGGCGACATGGAATTTTTCAGAACAGGCCAAACGGAAGAAGCAAGGAAAGCGTACCGAATCCTTCCTCCGGTCCATAGTCAAAGCCTTCCCTTACGTCGCATATGGTCCAATCCTGTCCAAGCTCGTGATTACGGCCATCACGTTGGCCCAACCGTATCTGATCAGCAACGTGATTCGCTTTGTCGAAAGCTGGGGACTTCAGTCGGCAGGCGGACCCCCCGCACAGCCGGTCGCGCTGGGTTGGGCGCTGGCAGGCGCGTTTGCGCTGTGCTACAGTGTTAATGCGTTGGGACAAGGTGTCTTCTACTGGATCGCGACTCAGAACGGAGTCACGCTCCGAGGTCTCCTCATCGGCCAGCTCTACGCAAAGTCACTTCGAATCCACATGGCAGAAACGGGGACGCTGGGTTCCGCCGGCGCTGTAAACTTGATGTCTGCTGATGTGGAACGGATCATCTCGGCGGTCCATCCTTTCCATGAGCTGTGAGTGATCCCGAGCCTGTGCCCTCTGCTTGGCAGTGGTACTGACAAGAATCACTTGAGGAATAGCTGGTCCGGAATCGTTACGATCGCCATCGGACTCTACATTCTCTACACCGTGATTGGCGCTCTATTTGTGGTGGTAAGCAAAACTTGAATGGCTCTGGACCGAATTCTGCATGCAGCTGATTCTGAGTACGGTTTGTTCTACTTTTTTACCCCCTCCAGCCACTTGTTGTCACTCTCCTCCTGCTCTGTGGCGGTTCCCTTGGCATCAACCTGGGCAAGTGGCAGAAGGAATGGAGCGAGCGTACCGAACAGCGCCTAGCCGTGACAAGCTCGATGGGTGAGTACGTTTCCGTCCCACAAGGGACAAGGGGTCAAAAACACGTCTCACATAGCTGAACCGGCTGCCTCGTCAGTAAACAACATGAAAGCTGTCAAGATGTCGGGTCTGGAGGCTTTCTTCCAGCGCAAGCTCACCGGACTCCGGGAGGCTGAGATGAATAGTCTCTCTAAGTATTTGATGACTCTAGCGAATGTGAGATCTGCTCAGCATCAAGCTAGCCCGCGAAGCTCGTTGGCTGACCTCTCACTTCTCTGTACTTCGTCTCAAAAGGTCGTCTTTGTCGCCAATATTGGGCAAGGCACGCTCCTCGTTTCCACCTTCGCAGCTTTGGCGATTACAGTGCGCGTACATCCCAATTTCTCGCATCCTTTCGATCAAAATACAGTATTCACTGCTCTCAGCGCTCTCAACGTCGTCACGTAAGCTGCCCTGCGTCCCCAATGCCTGGGACATATTACTGACCCGTGTCTCCCGCTCGAACTCAGGTTTCCTGTGCTCATGCTCGGTCAGAACTTCGCGATGTCTTTCATGGCCGCCGCAAGCTTCAAGCGCGTCGAGAGTTTCCTGCTCATGGACGAGAAGGAAGCCGACGCTGATTTCAAGTATGACGAGGCAGACAAGTCTTCAGAGCATTCAGACGACCCAAAGTCTTCCGGGAAATCCGTCATCAAGTGCGAAGATGCAACCATGCAGTGGGATCTCAAGGGCGATGCTGTGCTGCAAGATGTCACCATTGACTTCCGAACTGGAATTACCATGGTCATCGGTCCACTATCGAGCGGCAAGTCAACACTCCTTTCCGCCGTACTGGCCGAGCCGTACATCACGAGCGGAAAAGTGATTACGCCCGCTCAGAACTCGGTCCGCAAGCCGATCGCCTACTCTTCCCAAGACTGCTGGATTCAAGAGACTCTGTCCATCCGCGCCAACATCATCTTCCATTCCGACCAGCGGGTTGATCAGGGCTGGTACGATACCGTGGTCGCGGCGTGTTGCTTGAATGAAGACTTTGCCACCTTCGCCTTGGGTGATAAACGTCTTGCGAAGTCACTTTCTGGTGGGCAGAGGCAAAGGATCAGCCTTGCTCGAGCCGTATACGCGCGAGAGGCCGACCTCGTCGTTCTCGACGACCCCTTTTGCGCATTAGACGGCGAGACGGAAGCTCGGACGTGGGCCAACCTGTTCCAGCATCCTACTGGCTTGTTGCGCAACAAGACGGTGGTTCTGGCCAGCAACGCTCTGCATCGGCTCAAAGACGTGGACTGGATTGTTCGACTCGGTGATGGAAAAGTTCTGCAACAAGGTCCACCGGCGCAAGTCAAGCTCTCCGAAGAAGAGATTCGCGACCTCGAAACTGCGCAAAAGGCTGTGTCTGAAGCGATCAAAAAGGGCAAAAAAGTGAAGGCAGGGAATGACAAAGACGAAGATGCCGACGGAGATGAGGATACGGAAATGACCGTCAAGGTCGACTCCAACTTTGAGCTCGACAAAGACGGAAATGTCATTGAGGAGGTAGGAGTTGGGCGGATTTTGTACAAGTATTACGGGTTTTGGTTGAAGTGTGCTAGTCCCATGCGGTTCGGAGTCATGTTGGTTTGTTTTATCTTGGCCAACGCAGGTGAGTATCTCGCTGTGTCGCCTATTCATTTCACTTTGTGCCATCTGACCATATGTTCACTTTGCCAGGTACCTGGGGAATGCAGGGCTACTTACAACGATGGACCTTACGAAGCGATCAAAGCAAGCAAGAAAACTTCGGAGCTCTCCTTGGAGGTTTGTTCGCACTCCTGGCCGTCTATCTCATGTTCGAAGGGATCGACATCTATCTGGCTATTGGAATTATCTCCCCTCGCGCTGGAAGGAAGCTTCACCGTCGACTACTGCAAGGTGTTCTCTCTGCGCCTCTTGCCTTCTTTGAGAGCCGAAGCAGCGGTCAAATTTTGAATCGCTTCTCACAAGATCTTATGGCGGCCGAGTGAGTAACTGCTTCACCAGCCAGAAGGACTTGTTTTTCCTCATCTTGACTTCTTTCCTTGCCTTGTTCAGCTCCCAGTGGATGATGTTGTGAGTCTATACTTTTTAGATGCTGCGCATTCCAGGCGTTCTGACCAAATGGATTGATCCTCAGTCTTGCCGCCTTCCTCGCATGCCTTTTAGGAGTCATTGTAAGTCTCCTCCCAGGGGGTCGTTATTATATCATGGTCTCTATTGACATCCTCAACTCTTCATCAGGGAGCAGTGGTGCGTTGATCAAACTCGATCTTCCTTTCTTCAATGTTGAAGCGCTGAAGCGGTTGCTCTCTGCAGATCCTGATGGTCATCTCCGCGCCATATCTGCTTATCGTGGTAGCTGTAGTGGCGGTGGCCGTCTTCCTGATCAGATGCTATTATCTTCCTAACTCACGCCAACTTCGCCGCCTCGAGATGTCGTCTAAAAGTCCGCTCTATACTCTCTTCGGCGACTCCACCACCGGTATGTTAACAAACATTGCTGTCAAGACTGAGCTTCGCAACGCTGATTGTCCTCTTTCTGCACCCCGTTCTTCTGGCTGAGCTCAGGATTGGCCGTAATTCGTGCCTTTGGCCGGCAGAAGACATTGTCTGACATGTGCAGAACGTATACCGACACTTCGCAGCGCCCGCACTATGCTCTTGAAGCGTGCCGCCGCTGGCTTCTCGTCTACACAAATCTTTGTGCGATGGTCACCAATTCTGCACTGGTGCTCATTGTCGTCGGCATTCGATCATCGCGAACAGCCTCTGTCGTCGGCGTTGCGCTTGCACAGACGGTCAACCTTTCCGTGATGCTGACCGCTGTCATTGTAAGCTCAAACTGTAGCCTGGGCAGCGAGCGCATGCGATCTGATTCTTCTCCTCCATGTGTGTCTCCTTCTTCTTTAGACAACCTGGTGCGAAGCCGAGATCGCAGGCGTGGTTTTTGAACGACTCTACGAGTTCAGTCATACACCATCGGAGGAGGTTGGCTCAAATGGGAAGATCCCGTCATCCTTCGAAGATGGAAAGGATGAAGAAAAGTATTCTCCCGCTTCCGCTATCCGTGGGAAACCTGGTACGGTCGACTTCAAGGACGTTGTTCTCTCATATACCTCTGGCGAGGGAGAGCCGGTGCTCAAAAGCTTAAGCTTCAGTCTGAATCCTGGCGAGCACTTGGGATCTGCGGTCGGACAGGCTCAGGAAAATCTACTATTTGTGAGTTAAAATATGAAACATCTGCGGACTGGTTCGAACTCACCCGGAACTCACATTTTCTGGGTTACATGTTACAAGTGCTCGCGCTTCTTCGCATGGTTGAGCGTCAGTCTGGCGAAATCCGGCTCGGAGGTCAGTCGATTGATTCATACGAGCTCCACCAGTTGCGACAGGCAGTTGCTGTGGTCGGGCAAGACCCACTCATCGTGAACGGCGCCTCGGTGCGACAGAACCTCACGCTCGAAGGCGAGCTCCCTGAGGACCGGATCTGGCAGGTGCTGAAGGATGTCCGACTGGCAGAGTACGTCAAAGCTCTTCCTGAAGGACTTGACACCATTTTGGACCACAAGAAGGCTCGCCTGAGCCAAGGACGGCGACAGCTACTTGCCATTGCCCGAGTCTTGCTCAATCCAAAGCAGGTCGTCGTTCTCGATGAGGTGTCCAGTGCTATCGACGAGGAGACCGATGAACTCATTCAAGGACTGCTGGTGAGTGGACCTGACTTAGTTGCATAGGTCAAGCAAGGATACTGATTCTGTTCCATTCCATTCAGAGAACGGAGCTACAATCTTCCACAGTGATCAGCATCGCTCATCGGACTGCCGCAATCCTGAACTTTGATCGCGTCATGGTACTCGGCGGTGGGAAGATTTTAGAGATGGATACTCCGTCCGCTCTCCTTGCGAGGCCTAATAGTGCTTTCCGCGCTCTGGCGAAACATCAAGGCGTTGTGTAAGCGCACTCCGAACCAATCTAGCCCTACCTGGGCATTGCCTTCCATTCACTTCCACCATTCTTTCCATGTGATATTAGCCACCACTCATACCCGCTCAAAGCACCTGTCAACTGCCAATGCTACGGTCGCATCAACCTGTGCCTGCGAAACGTGTTTGAGCAAACGATTGAATCACACCATTCGAATCGTGTGTAGAAAATTAAGAATGTCCATTGGTAAGGAGTGTAGATGGTGAGGAGGAGGATTACTGAAGGGTGAGACACCATACAAGAAAGTGTGGGTCGCAAAGAACCTGTTGAACGTCCCGTCCTCAACATCATAGAGACTACGTTTAGTAGTCGTCCTCCGTCATGCGGCGCTTGCCCGCGACAATGTCCGAGTCCCGACCGAGAATACCGACGACCGAAGGCTTGTAGACGCTGCCACCTGCAGAGCCTTGGATGACATTCTGACCCTTGCTGGTCTTGAGGATGGGAATGCCGGCGACCTTGATCGAGCCACCGGTTTTGATGAGGGGAATAGTGGTCTTGGCCTTGGCTACCTTGGGAGGGCTCTTGCTCTTAGGCTTGCTGGTACTAGCCTCCTCGACGTCGCGAGCTTCAGTAGCGGCGACAGATGCATCAGGAGCTGAGGTACCCTGAGCGGCATCTTGCTCCTTGCTAGTCACGCCGTCGACCTCGGCGGAGTCTGGGATGGCGTCCCGACCCTTCAGGATGTGAGAGAGCGAAGGCTGGTAGATGCCTGGACCACCACCGAGACTGAGCTGGAGGGGCTTCTTGACTGGCCCTGCGACGGGCTTACCATTGAGCTTGATGCCTCCGCCGGCCTTGGCGAGGGGCAGGGCCGAGGAGGGCGACTTGTTGCTGAGAGCGCCACGCTTGAGCGAAACAACCTTGCCCACTTTGACACCGTTGTTCTTGATGACAGGGATGACCTTGGGGGCGATGAGGGGCTGATTGAGATGAATTGCGTTGTTCTTGACCGCGGGAATAACCTTGGGTGCGGCAAGGGGTGCGATGCCTCGGACCTTCTTGCTGGTTCCACCGAGGACGGGAAGGCCCTTGATGGATGCAGCGCCGTTCGCGAGCATGGGAACGACGTCGCGGCTCTCGTTCTCTTGGTGAGCGTTGACGAGAGTCTTGTGCTCCTCAGGAGAGTTGTCGTCAAGAGCCTGGGCAGCAAAGTCGCGAGCCTGCTGGACAGAGGCGAGGCTCTTGTCCTCAGACTCGGTGTCATCGGGAGGACGTTGGCGCCGACGGCGCGGGCTTGCTGAACCGAGGCAAGACTCTTGTCCTCGGACGCAGTGTCATCTGGGAGGACATTGGCGCCCATGGCACGAGACTGCTGAACGGAAGCCAAGCCCTTGTGTTCCGATTCCGTTGAATCGGGAAGGACGTCAGCACCCATGGCGCGGCGGCTAATATCATCTTGGTTGACAGAAGCCGAAGCGACGCTGTTGTCGTCAGACGCCGACTGGTCCTTGATGATCTGAGCGCCAAGAGCTTGAGCTCGACGGCGAGAGGCGACGGAGGAGGCGTCGGGAGCGTCACCCTGCTGCTCGACAGAGGCGATGCTCTTGGAATTCGACGAGGTCTGGTCTGGAAGGACATCGGCACCGACGGCACGCTCGCTGTTGTCCGGGGAGGAACGGATCAAAGCGAGCAAGTCGCGTGCGGTTGGGGAGGTACCGAGGATCTTGTCCACGCGGGTACCTTGAGACTCAAGTCGACGACCGAGTTCACGGAAAGTGGCGAGGTCGGCCTCCTGTTCAGATGCGGACTTGTCCTGGTTGGAGGCATCGTCGTCATCGGTCAAGGCGCGAGCGAGGGTGATGAAGGAGGGTACATCACCAGGGTAGTCGAGGCCAGAACGTTCCTCGGCCACCTTCTGGGGCATAGTATGGTACTGATGCTGTCGAGCTTGAGCGGGAAGGTGGTCAGTGTTGGCGGCCGCACTGAAGTCCGTGGGCGAGGACGAGCCGGTCTGGGCGGCCGAGACGGCCATGGCGCCATGGTGAAAGAGAGCAAAGCAGCGAAACGCATCTTGAGGGTTATGTGTGATTAGATCAGGCGATTAAAAGGGGAATATGTCCGAGTTGGTTCGAAACCGAAAGTGTTTGTCGGAAAAGACTTGTGTTGTTGTATTGCTGAGCTTGAATGCTTGAAATGTTGTTGCTTTCCGATGACCGACCGGAAGGCAAGGAGTTGAAATCGAAAGGGGGAGTAGAGGGCTGGGGGGGGGGGGGAGTGGAGAGGTTGAGGTTGGGTATGTGAGCAAGAGGGTTGTTAAGTGAGGGTATGAGGGAGGTGAAGGGGAGGGAAGGACAACAGAAAGGGTGAATATATACCATCAAACGACGCCGGGCGACCTCTGTAACGGGAAAGGAGGAGAGTGTCAGACCTTCCAAGGAGTACCGTCTTGCGTCGCCAGGCGAGAGAGAACATCATCCAACAGAAGCGGTTCCTTGTCCACCAATCGACCTTCGGTACTACCCAACGCTAACACCATACCGAGTGCTTTGGAATAGAGCGACCGATAAGCAGCGAATATGCACAGAAAGTGCGCGATTGGCAAAGCGGAAGGCACCAGAACACGGGTGCTGGCGGATTTCAGGCTGTTGTTATCATCTGCAAGAGGAAGTGGCTTGAGCTACGAAGACCGGCGGACCACGAGCCTGCGGTTTGGTCTCTGTGACATCGATGGCGGAAGAAGAGAGAGCCGTCAGAGCGAGCTATGGGACGGGTCGACTATCGATGCGATGCTCGGTCCCAATCTCAACGCACATATGCAGAGCGGAAATGGCTAATCAGCGATAGCTTCAACTGATCAATTGATTCAAAGGTCATCAGAAAGCTCACCTGCTATACCCGGTGCAGTACTCAAGTCACGTAGTAGTTGGTCATGGTCCGCGATAGTCCGCTAAGAGGAAGAAGAAGCTCAACTGAAGAAGAAAAAAAGTGGACAGTAGAGAAGATAACGAGGTTAGCGCTCATACCATCAGCAGTCTTTGGCGCGACGGAAGGAAGCCTTGCTGGTAATGTAATGGAATGGGTCAGTATGTTCGTAGTCAGTGGGTTGGTTGCTGTTGAATGGACAGCTAACGGTCGGAGGTAGCATGTTTGCTTCGTCGTACCACCCACTCTCCGGACGTTGAGCCAACATGGGCGGATCACGGATGGCGTTGAGCGTAGCAACGCTTGCAAACCCACAGCCAGAGAGACACCTCTGACGGACCTACTCTTCAATAATCTCGCGGGTCTGTGGTCGTTCGAGTGTCGAGCTTCGAAGGCGGCATGCTGGCGAGTCGACCTCGGGACTTGTCGGGGTTAGGAAGGCCGGTCTTTTCCGGACCGCCGGCACGGAAAATTTTAAGCACCGCCTCTGTCATCGGCAATCGGGCTTCCATTCCGCGGCCTCCCTTCCCTTGTCGTTGAGCTCGCCCCTCCCCCAAGCCACCTTCATCCACTACAGAGAGACACAGAGATCGACATCTTGGTTCTGCAGAAGAACAAACACAAGAAGTAAAAGATGAACGCCCTCTCCCCCACCGCTCCGCACGATGGAGCGCCGAGCGACCCGCCCGGCGCCCGTCCGGCTGCCGCCCCCAACATTGTCCAGTCGGACATGGAGGTGGACGGTGGCAACACCGCCTCCCTCCCCCAAGCAGGCCATAAACGGCGTTACCCTGACGGGTGCGAAGATGGATTTGAAAGTGGTCAGACCACTCGCCCGCTTCTTGGCCCGCCTGCCACCCGCGCCTCCGCCACTGCCCAACCCGATGCGGCCCCTGCGCCTGCCGGCGACGCTCTTCCCACAGAGACTTCCGCCACCGCCACCGCCACTGTCGTACCTCACGCTGGCGCTCCCGAGCCCTCTGCTCAGGACCGCTCCCTTGCTTCCAGCGTGCACGCCCCGCCTGCTCCTGCGGATGAGGTTGAAGCCGCCCTTCAGAAGGCCGCTCGGCGTGCCGTCGCCGCCGGAACCGCCAAAGCCCACCTCTTCGGGGGGTTGCTCACCACCCTGAAAGAGGCTGAGGCCTTGGGTGCCATTCGCCCAGCTACCGGTAGCATCCTCCGTGCCGCCATGCTCGCCGCCACTCGCACCGAAATCGCCCCCTCGGTGGACCAGACCGCCCTCGACCCCTCCTCTGCAGCCTCCAGACGTGGCTCACAGACGCCTGGTGCCCGCCTCCTGCCCCGTCTACGCGCACCTCTGCTTCGTCGTTTGCCTCCGCCACTCAGTCCGCCACCCCTGGTCGTGCCGCCCCCACTGCCACTGGAACGACCGCGCCCAACGCGCAGTTGCGCCCCGAAGACTTTCCGCCGCTCGCAGCCCGCAGACCCGCCAAGTCCCGCTCCCTCCTCCCCTCCGCGATATGGTCGTTGAAGGCGGCGGAAAGAACAGTGCCTTCAACATTGCCCAGCAAGGAGGCAGACAGGATAACCGTGTCTTGCTCCGCCTCGCCGCCGACAATGCGGCCCGCCATCACTCTGAGCGCTCCCTGTGCCAGATGTTCAACACCAAGCTTGCTGCCTCTGGCTGCAAGGCGCATGTGAAGGTAATGCAGGTCAAGAAGACCAATGGCGGGCTTGCGCTGACGCCGGCTCGAGGATGCTCCAGCGATGAGCTTTACGGATGTGTTACGGTGCTAGAAAGCGCTGTGGATGCAGATGGATCAGCGCGACATCAGCAATGGGACAAGTATGTGATTTCTGGGGTTGCTATGCGAGATGGCGACGACGAGATCACGGAAGATGAGATCCAACGAGATCTGGAGGAATTCCTGGGTTTGAAGCTGATGGAAACTCCCCGACGCCTTGGCACTGCAGAGGCCCTGATGGGCGCCTCGGACTCGCCGGTCTTGTTTTCGTTGGCCCGCAACGCGCTCGCCTCTCGACACCGCCCCGCCACACACGTGTGCATCCTCGGCACTCGCCACCACATTCGCCCGTACGTAGAAGAGCGTGCTCCCACTGGATGCCCTCGCTGCCTGGACTACATGGGCAAACATAGCGTGGACGAGTGCCCTGGCCCAGTACGATGCACCAAATGCGCTAAGGAAGGACACAGCGCGGAGGAGCACACGTGTGCGTGCGAGGGTGAGTCTTGTGCCTGCCTTCCTCGTTGCTGGAATTGCCACGGATCTCATGAAGCCCTTTCTTCGGACTGCCCCGCCAAACCCTACTACTCCCGCCGTGCTCGCGCGGTGGTGTATTACAGGGGAGCGTCATTGGACCGCGTCCGCGCTGCAGAGAGCGCCAAGCGCGCGGCGGAACTACGCGTGCAAGAGCGCGCTAAGACGGCGGCAGCTCGCAAGGCAGCAGCAGCGCCTGACGCAGACGGCTTCATTACAGCAAGAACGCGCGCGGGACGCCGTCGCCAGCAGGAACAAGAGGCCGCAGCAGCGACCCAGAGCGGTGCTTCGACGAGTGCGGGGCCCGCGGGGGACGGCGGCGCTCCCGCCTTGGTCGCTTAAATGCGACCGAGGCAACAACCTCCTACCTCATCAATGCTGCGCGGCAGAGGTGGGAGGCATCGGAACCGTGGTGGCCAACAGAAAGGAGGAGGGATCCGACTCCTCCAGGCCAATGTTGGCCGAAGCGGACCGCGCACGGATGCGCTTCTTCGTCGAGCAGACGAGGAGCACATCGACATTGTTCTTGTTCAGGAGCCCGGCGGATACTGGGCCCCCGGCAAAGAGTGCCCTCGAACAAGCAGATCATATCAAGCCCTTCTACCCAATGAAGGGTCTGGCACCCGTCCACGCGTAGTCACTTACGTGCGCAAGACGGGTCTCCAGTGGACCACCTCCCTGCGTCAAGATCTCCTCCCGGAGCCCTCTGACGACGTGCTCATCCTCAGCCTCACATCCGCCACAGGAGCTGAGCTCTGGGTGGTAAACACATACAATGCGCCGTCCTCCAGCCAGACGGGGCCAGGAGAGGGAGCAGCGCTGCTGCAGAGGCTGGGCATGGGTGATCGAATCTGTGTTGTGGTAGGCGACTTCAATTTACACCATGCAGATTGGGCGGCAGACACGTGGGTGGGAGTGCCGACGGAAGAGGCGGAGGCGTTTGCGGAGTGGGTAGATGACGGCGGATGGTCGTACGGTCTCCCTCTCGGCACCATCACTCACCTCTCCCCTCACCCGCGTCACCGCGACTCGGCGATCGACCTTGTCCTCGCGTCACGACCTCTCCGCGAGCGGGGATGGATGTCGGGGTGCTCGGCTCGACAGGATTGGTCCGTGGGCTCGGACCATATCCCTGTCCTCACCACCATCGGCGCCGGCTCCGGAGGAATCGTACCACCTCCACCGGCCTTTTCCCTCAAGCAGGCAGACTGGGAGCGCTGCCGCGTCCGGGTCTCCTCGGCCCTTCCTGCCCTGAGAGATACGCTTGCGCTCGCGGAGGCGTCAAGGAACGAAGAGGATAGGATCGAGTCCATTGATGTTGCTGCGGACCTACTCCAGGCGACGGTTCAGCAAGCGATGGAGGAAGCTGTGCCGCGCCGTGGTGAGCAGCGCTGGGGCCTACCTCACTGGAACGCCGCGTGCACGGCCGCTCAGAAGGTGGTATCGGCAGCGGTTCAAGCTCGAACTCTGCGCATTGAGATGGGATTGCGGGCGGTGGCGGAAACCGCAACGTTGCAGCGGGCCAACAGCCAACTAGCGCGTGTGGTAGCTGAGGCCCGCCGGGTCTACCATCGATCACGGTTGGACGAGCTACAAGGCTCGGACATCTATGCAGCGGCGAAATGGGCTCTGGGACGCCGGACATATCCCTCCCCTCCGCTCCGAGATGCCGCCGGCAGCATCATCACCGATGCCGAGGAGAAGCGCACCCTCTTACGAGATACCCTGCTCCCTCCTCTGGCGTCTCCCCCACGACCACCGTCTCTGGCCGCCGACGAGCGCGCCTCTTCCCTCCCTCACCAGCCCGTCACTTGGATGGAAGTGAGAACCGCCGTCTTCGCCTCTGCGCCCAACAAAGCTGCAGGCCCAGACGATATCAGCTTTGCAGTCCTGCGAGAGCTGTGGTGCGTGCTCAACGGCATTCTGCACCGACTCGTGTCGCTGTGTCTCGCGGTCGGCCACATGCCTCTTGCCTTCAAAGCCAGCACACTGGTAGCCCTGAAGAAGCCAGGACCGCGAGACCCTAGTCAGCCAAGGTCATGGCGGCTGATCGCGCTGCAACAGTGCCTGGGTAAAATTGTGGAGCGCGTGGTGGCTCGGAGGCTGACTCATCTTGCCTCTGTGCTAAACCTTGTCCCCAATGAGCAGTATGGAGCAATACCAGGTCGGAGTGCCGTCGATGCGGGAGTAGCTCTCGTGCACGATGCCCGATGCGCTTGGAATCAAGCAACGCAACGCACCCTCGGTGTTCTGAACTATGACATCCAAGGCGCGTACGATTCGGTCCTCCCAACCCTACTCGTCCTTCGCCTTCTCGCCTTTGGGCTCCCCTTTGCCCTTGTCCGCTTCGTCTGGGCGTTCCTCACCGACCGGCACCTCAGTGTGCGACTGGACGGTAGAACCGGGGCGAATGCGGTGAGTAGCAGAGGTCTCCCTCAGGGATCACCCCTCAGCCCCATCCTTTTCCTTCTCTTCCTTTCCCCGGTGTGGCAGCTGTTTGGGGATCAGCCAATTCGATGGGACGAGCAGGGCATCACTGAAGAGGAGTTGGCCCTCACGGACGAAGAGCGGGAAGCATGCTCTCATTCTCACCTGGCTGCTTTCGTCGATGACAAGAGTCTTCGTACGTCGGATTCAGACCACGGGGTGATTGCGAACAGGCTGCGCTTGGCATTTGGGGTTGTACAGCGCTGGTGTACGACCAACGGCCTCTGCATTGACTCCCACAAACGCGAACTCATTTACTTTGTCCCCCCTGCCCTTCGTGAACAGCCTCTTCCCGCGATTCGTCTGGAGGACAACCAAGAATCCGAGGTCTCCCCTACCCCGCTCAACGGCTCGGTGCGGTGGCTGGGAGTATGGTACGACCCCAAGCTCTCTTTCCTCCCTCATGTCAGCACTCTTGCTTCCCGCGCTCGCTCGGCGGCAGGGTGTCTGCGCATGTTGGGTAACACAGTGCGTGGCCTGCGAGCGATCGACATGCGTCGCCTGCACCTTGCCTGCGTTCAGCCCCTGCTACTGTGGGCGGCGCCAGTATGGTGGCAGGGCCGCTCTCATATGGACGGGACTCGCCCATATGTCCAGGGCAATCGTGCGGGTCAACCGCGAGAGGGGCAGTTGGTTCAGAGCATTGGCGCGGTCGGGATGGCGGCCATGCTCGATGTTGCGCAAAATCAGTCTTTGCGATGTGTGCTGCCGGTGTACCGAACCACACCTGTGGAGGCACTGCAGTACGAAGCCTCAATTCCCCCAGTGGAGATTGCTCTTGATCGGGCCATCCGCCGCTTTGCCGCCCGCCTCTGGACGCTCTCCGACGATCACCCCCTCCTTCAGCGGATGTCCTCGGTCCCTTTCCGCCCCGCCCCCGTCTCAGTGGGTCTCTTGCCTCCCGGCCACAGTTTGCTGTCAGGTCTGCGCCGACCCCCAGCCAATCCGCCGCTGCAGCTCGACAGCAGCCCGGCGGCCTCCTCCCGCTCCTATGCCACTACCTTGACCACCCACGTCCACCGCCTCGACGCTCCGCTTGGCCGCGTCTTTCCATACCTATGGGAGCCGTGGACGGCCCCACTTTCCGCACACCCTCGCGTCTCCGTCTCCCTGGGGCCACGGGAGGCGGCAATGGCTGCGCACACCGCCCTCTACGCTCAAGCTGCTCACCGCACGGCCCTAGTGGCATACAGTGATGCCTCTATGAGCGACCAGAACAGAGGCGTTGGTATTACGCTCCAGCACCAGACGCAGACGTGCTTGGAGAAACATTGGAATATCGTAGGCGAGGTCGAAGTGTTCGATTTGGAGGCGTGGGGGATCCTTGCGGCGTTCGGAGCGGCTCTGGGTGAGAGTCAGCGTCGTTGCTGCACCCACATTTACATTTTCACAGACAATCTCTCGGCCGCGGCCTCGGCGTTGGGGTCACCCGAGGGGTCTAGCCAGCGAGTTTTTCTGCTTCTGCAGCAGCAAGTGCGGGCGTGGCTCGAGCAGGACGACCACCACCACCTCACCATCGCTTGGGTCCCGGGTCACGTCGGCATTGCTGGTAACGAGCGGGCGGACAGACTCGCCCGCGCCGGCGCGCTTCGTGAGGGCCCCACTACGGCCCTGACCTGGTCAATGCGCTCCCTTGCTTCTTTCCGTCGTTGGGACCGAGCCCTGGCCCAGCAAGCTTGGTCGGAACGGTGGGCTTCAGCCCACCAGGAACACCCCACATATCGGCAATTTCGGTCTCGAGGACCCTCTCTGCTCCCCGCCCCCGATCTCTCTCTGCCCCGCCTCACCCATGGCTTGCTCGTGTCCACGCGCACGGGACACGGCGACTTTGCACCCTATCATGAGCGATTTCATCACGTCGACGCGTCGTTGAATTGCCTCTGCCGCCACCGCAAAACTCCCACACACCCGTTGATCTGCAACGCATACGCACAACACCGCCGCCTCCTCTATGACAGCAACGGTCAATTCTCCATCCCATGGATCCTCGACTCCCGCCCGGGTACTGCCGCCTTCGCGCGATACACCCAAGCCTCAAATGCCTACGCATGCAACACCGCCAACTGATATAGTGACTTAGTCACGTCCTGATTTGGATCCTTAACCTACCTCACCCCTCCCTTTGAGACCCGAGATGGGTATGCCACCTTGTTGGGTAGAATGGAGCTGGCCTTTGTGTCAGCTCGGTGCGTCCGCGTGCGTTTCTTTGTGCGCAAAAAGCCTCCGCTGTACTTCCTTTCGCACTTTAAAAATCCATCATCATCATCATCATCATCATGTCGTTGAGCTCGCCCCTCCCCCAAGCCACCTTCATCCACTACAGAGAGACACAGAGATCGACATCTTGGTTCTGCAGAAGAACAAACACAAGAAGTAAAAGATGAACGCCCTCTCCCCCACCGCTCCGCACGATGGAGCGCCGAGCGACCCGCCCGGCGCCCGTCCGGCTGCCGCCCCCAACATTGTCCAGTCGGACATGGAGGTGGACGGTGGCAACACCGCCTCCCTCCCCCAAGCAGGCCATAAACGGCGTTACCCTGACGGGTGCGAAGATGGATTTGAAAGTGGTCAGACCACTCGCCCGCTTCTTGGCCCGCCTGCCACCCGCGCCTCCGCCACTGCCCAACCCGATGCGGCCCCTGCGCCTGCCGGCGACGCTCTTCCCACAGAGACTTCCGCCACCGCCACCGCCACTGTCGTACCTCACGCTGGCGCTCCCGAGCCCTCTGCTCAGGACCGCTCCCTTGCTTCCAGCGTGCACGCCCCGCCTGCTCCTGCGGATGAGGTTGAAGCCGCCCTTCAGAAGGCCGCTCGGCGTGCCGTCGCCGCCGGAACCGCCAAAGCCCACCTCTTCGGGGGGTTGCTCACCACCCTGAAAGAGGCTGAGGCCTTGGGTGCCATTCGCCCAGCTACCGGTAGCATCCTCCGTGCCGCCATGCTCGCCGCCACTCGCACCGAAATCGCCCCCTCGGTGGACCAGACCGCCCTCGACCCCCTCCTCTGCAGCCTCCAGACGTGGCTCACAGACGCCTGGTGCCCGCCTCCTGCCCCGTCTACGCGCACCTCTGCTTCGTCGTTTGCCTCCGCCACTCAGTCCGCCACCCCTGGTCGTGCCGCCCCCACTGCCACTGGAACGACCGCGCCCAACGCGCAGTTGCGCCCCGAAGACTTTCCGCCGCTCGCAGCCCGCAGACCCGCCAAGTCCCGCTCCCTCCTCCCCTCCGCGATATGGTCGTTGAAGGCGGCGGAAAGAACAGTGCCTTCAACATTGCCCAGCAAGGAGGCAGACAGGATAACCGTGTCTTGCTCCGCCTCGCCGCCGACAATGCGGCCCGCCATCACTCTGAGCGCTCCCTGTGCCAGATGTTCAACACCAAGCTTGCTGCCTCTGGCTGCAAGGCGCATGTGAAGGTAATGCAGGTCAAGAAGACCAATGGCGGGCTTGCGCTGACGCCGGCTCGAGGATGCTCCAGCGATGAGCTTTACGGATGTGTTACGGTGCTAGAAAGCGCTGTGGATGCAGATGGATCAGCGCGACATCAGCAATGGGACAAGTATGTGATTTCTGGGGTTGCTATGCGAGATGGCGACGACGAGATCACGGAAGATGAGATCCAACGAGATCTGGAGGAATTCCTGGGTTTGAAGCTGATGGAAACTCCCCGACGCCTTGGCACTGCAGAGGCCCTGATGGGCGCCTCGGACTCGCCGGTCTTGTTTTCGTTGGCCCGCAACGCGCTCGCCTCTCGACACCGCCCCGCCACACACGTGTGCATCCTCGGCACTCGCCACCACATTCGCCCGTACGTAGAAGAGCGTGCTCCCACTGGATGCCCTCGCTGCCTGGACTACATGGGCAAACATAGCGTGGACGAGTGCCCTGGCCCAGTACGATGCACCAAATGCGCTAAGGAAGGACACAGCGCGGAGGAGCACACGTGTGCGTGCGAGGGTGAGTCTTGTGCCTGCCTTCCTCGTTGCTGGAATTGCCACGGATCTCATGAAGCCCTTTCTTCGGACTGCCCCGCCAAACCCTACTACTCCCGCCGTGCTCGCGCGGTGGTGTATTACAGGGGAGCGTCATTGGACCGCGTCCGCGCTGCAGAGAGCGCCAAGCGCGCGGCGGAACTACGCGTGCAAGAGCGCGCTAAGACGGCGGCAGCTCGCAAGGCAGCAGCAGCGCCTGACGCAGACGGCTTCATTACAGCAAGAACGCGCGCGGGACGCCGTCGCCAGCAGGAACAAGAGGCCGCAGCAGCGACCCAGAGCGGTGCTTCGACGAGTGCGGGGCCCGCGGGGGACGGCGGCGCTCCCGCCTTGGTCGCTTAAATGCGACCGAGGCAACAACCTCCTACCTCATCAATGCTGCGCGGCAGAGGTGGGAGGCATCGGAACCGTGGTGGCCAACAGAAAGGAGGAGGGATCCGACTCCTCCAGGCCAATGTTGGCCGAAGCGGACCGCGCACGGATGCGCTTCTTCGTCGAGCAGACGAGGAGCACATCGACATTGTTCTTGTTCAGGAGCCCGGCGGATACTGGGCCCCCGGCAAAGAGTGCCCTCGAACAAGCAGATCATATCAAGCCCTTCTACCCAATGAAGGGTCTGGCACCCGTCCACGCGTAGTCACTTACGTGCGCAAGACGGGTCTCCAGTGGACCACCTCCCTGCGTCAAGATCTCCTCCCGGAGCCCTCTGACGACGTGCTCATCCTCAGCCTCACATCCGCCACAGGAGCTGAGCTCTGGGTGGTAAACACATACAATGCGCCGTCCTCCAGCCAGACGGGGCCAGGAGAGGGAGCAGCGCTGCTGCAGAGGCTGGGCATGGGTGATCGAATCTGTGTTGTGGTAGGCGACTTCAATTTACACCATGCAGATTGGGCGGCAGACACGTGGGTGGGAGTGCCGACGGAAGAGGCGGAGGCGTTTGCGGAGTGGGTAGATGACGGCGGATGGTCGTACGGTCTCCCTCTCGGCACCATCACTCACCTCTCCCCTCACCCGCGTCACCGCGACTCGGCGATCGACCTTGTCCTCGCGTCACGACCTCTCCGCGAGCGGGGATGGATGTCGGGGTGCTCGGCTCGACAGGATTGGTCCGTGGGCTCGGACCATATCCCTGTCCTCACCACCATCGGCGCCGGCTCCGGAGGAATCGTACCACCTCCACCGGCCTTTTCCCTCAAGCAGGCAGACTGGGAGCGCTGCCGCGTCCGGGTCTCCTCGGCCCTTCCTGCCCTGAGAGATACGCTTGCGCTCGCGGAGGCGTCAAGGAACGAAGAGGATAGGATCGAGTCCATTGATGTTGCTGCGGACCTACTCCAGGCGACGGTTCAGCAAGCGATGGAGGAAGCTGTGCCGCGCCGTGGTGAGCAGCGCTGGGGCCTACCTCACTGGAACGCCGCGTGCACGGCCGCTCAGAAGGTGGTATCGGCAGCGGTTCAAGCTCGAACTCTGCGCATTGAGATGGGATTGCGGGCGGTGGCGGAAACCGCAACGTTGCAGCGGGCCAACAGCCAACTAGCGCGTGTGGTAGCTGAGGCCCGCCGGGTCTACCATCGATCACGGTTGGACGAGCTACAAGGCTCGGACATCTATGCAGCGGCGAAATGGGCTCTGGGACGCCGGACATATCCCTCCCCTCCGCTCCGAGATGCCGCCGGCAGCATCATCACCGATGCCGAGGAGAAGCGCACCCTCTTACGAGATACCCTGCTCCCTCCTCTGGCGTCTCCCCCACGACCACCGTCTCTGGCCGCCGACGAGCGCGCCTCTTCCCTCCCTCACCAGCCCGTCACTTGGATGGAAGTGAGAACCGCCGTCTTCGCCTCTGCGCCCAACAAAGCTGCAGGCCCAGACGATATCAGCTTTGCAGTCCTGCGAGAGCTGTGGTGCGTGCTCAACGGCATTCTGCACCGACTCGTGTCGCTGTGTCTCGCGGTCGGCCACATGCCTCTTGCCTTCAAAGCCAGCACACTGGTAGCCCTGAAGAAGCCAGGACCGCGAGACCCTAGTCAGCCAAGGTCATGGCGGCTGATCGCGCTGCAACAGTGCCTGGGTAAAATTGTGGAGCGCGTGGTGGCTCGGAGGCTGACTCATCTTGCCTCTGTGCTAAACCTTGTCCCCAATGAGCAGTATGGAGCAATACCAGGTCGGAGTGCCGTCGATGCGGGAGTAGCTCTCGTGCACGATGCCCGATGCGCTTGGAATCAAGCAACGCAACGCACCCTCGGTGTTCTGAACTATGACATCCAAGGCGCGTACGATTCGGTCCTCCCAACCCTACTCGTCCTTCGCCTTCTCGCCTTTGGGCTCCCCTTTGCCCTTGTCCGCTTCGTCTGGGCGTTCCTCACCGACCGGCACCTCAGTGTGCGACTGGACGGTAGAACCGGGGCGAATGCGGTGAGTAGCAGAGGTCTCCCTCAGGGATCACCCCTCAGCCCCATCCTTTTCCTTCTCTTCCTTTCCCCGGTGTGGCAGCTGTTTGGGGATCAGCCAATTCGATGGGACGAGCAGGGCATCACTGAAGAGGAGTTGGCCCTCACGGACGAAGAGCGGGAAGCATGCTCTCATTCTCACCTGGCTGCTTTCGTCGATGACAAGAGTCTTCGTACGTCGGATTCAGACCACGGGGTGATTGCGAACAGGCTGCGCTTGGCATTTGGGGTTGTACAGCGCTGGTGTACGACCAACGGCCTCTGCATTGACTCCCACAAACGCGAACTCATTTACTTTGTCCCCCCTGCCCTTCGTGAACAGCCTCTTCCCGCGATTCGTCTGGAGGACAACCAAGAATCCGAGGTCTCCCCTACCCCGCTCAACGGCTCGGTGCGGTGGCTGGGAGTATGGTACGACCCCAAGCTCTCTTTCCTCCCTCATGTCAGCACTCTTGCTTCCCGCGCTCGCTCGGCGGCAGGGTGTCTGCGCATGTTGGGTAACACAGTGCGTGGCCTGCGAGCGATCGACATGCGTCGCCTGCACCTTGCCTGCGTTCAGCCCCTGCTACTGTGGGCGGCGCCAGTATGGTGGCAGGGCCGCTCTCATATGGACGGGACTCGCCCATATGTCCAGGGCAATCGTGCGGGTCAACCGCGAGAGGGGCAGTTGGTTCAGAGCATTGGCGCGGTCGGGATGGCGGCCATGCTCGATGTTGCGCAAAATCAGTCTTTGCGATGTGTGCTGCCGGTGTACCGAACCACACCTGTGGAGGCACTGCAGTACGAAGCCTCAATTCCCCCAGTGGAGATTGCTCTTGATCGGGCCATCCGCCGCTTTGCCGCCCGCCTCTGGACGCTCTCCGACGATCACCCCCTCCTTCAGCGGATGTCCTCGGTCCCTTTCCGCCCCGCCCCCGTCTCAGTGGGTCTCTTGCCTCCCGGCCACAGTTTGCTGTCAGGTCTGCGCCGACCCCCAGCCAATCCGCCGCTGCAGCTCGACAGCAGCCCGGCGGCCTCCTCCCGCTCCTATGCCACTACCTTGACCACCCACGTCCACCGCCTCGACGCTCCGCTTGGCCGCGTCTTTCCATACCTATGGGAGCCGTGGACGGCCCCACTTTCCGCACACCCTCGCGTCTCCGTCTCCCTGGGGCCACGGGAGGCGGCAATGGCTGCGCACACCGCCCTCTACGCTCAAGCTGCTCACCGCACGGCCCTAGTGGCATACAGTGATGCCTCTATGAGCGACCAGAACAGAGGCGTTGGTATTACGCTCCAGCACCAGACGCAGACGTGCTTGGAGAAACATTGGAATATCGTAGGCGAGGTCGAAGTGTTCGATTTGGAGGCGTGGGGGATCCTTGCGGCGTTCGGAGCGGCTCTGGGTGAGAGTCAGCGTCGTTGCTGCACCCACATTTACATTTTCACAGACAATCTCTCGGCCGCGGCCTCGGCGTTGGGGTCACCCGAGGGGTCTAGCCAGCGAGTTTTTCTGCTTCTGCAGCAGCAAGTGCGGGCGTGGCTCGAGCAGGACGACCACCACCACCTCACCATCGCTTGGGTCCCGGGTCACGTCGGCATTGCTGGTAACGAGCGGGCGGACAGACTCGCCCGCGCCGGCGCGCTTCGTGAGGGCCCCACTACGGCCCTGACCTGGTCAATGCGCTCCCTTGCTTCTTTCCGTCGTTGGGACCGAGCCCTGGCCCAGCAAGCTTGGTCGGAACGGTGGGCTTCAGCCCACCAGGAACACCCCACATATCGGCAATTTCGGTCTCGAGGACCCTCTCTGCTCCCCGCCCCCGATCTCTCTCTGCCCCGCCTCACCCATGGCTTGCTCGTGTCCACGCGCACGGGACACGGCGACTTTGCACCCTATCATGAGCGATTTCATCACGTCGACGCGTCGTTGAATTGCCTCTGCCGCCACCGCAAAACTCCCACACACCCGTTGATCTGCAACGCATACGCACAACACCGCCGCCTCCTCTATGACAGCAACGGTCAATTCTCCATCCCATGGATCCTCGACTCCCGCCCGGGTACTGCCGCCTTCGCGCGATACACCCAAGCCTCAAATGCCTACGCATGCAACACCGCCAACTGATATAGTGACTTAGTCACGTCCTGATTTGGATCCTTAACCTACCTCACCCCTCCCTTTGAGACCCGAGATGGGTATGCCACCTTGTTGGGTAGAATGGAGCTGGCCTTTGTGTCAGCTCGGTGCGTCCGCGTGCGTTTCTTTGTGCGCAAAAAGCCTCCGCTGTACTTCCTTTCGCACTTTAAAAATCCATCATCATCATCATCATCATCGTTGAGCTCGCCCTCGTCCACGACTCTCTCGTTCGCTGTTCCCATACATATCGCACTCACAGTCATAGAAGAGAGAGAGAAAGAGATAGAGGATCGAAGCAGCCATGCCTCAGCAAAACCTCAACTTACCAGTCATCTACGCTGTTGTTGGCGCTTACCGACTCATACACGATGAGCAGCTCTGGAAGCCCATGTGGCTCGACATGCACAAGGCAGCTCGTCAGGCAGGCATCGTAGCCGCCATCTGGGTGAGTATCAGAGTCAACTATTTCGCTGTCTGTCGATCGAAATTCCTGATGGCATCTTTTCATTCTTTCACTTTGAGCTCAGGCCGTAGTCACATGGCCTATCCAGCGCATGTGGGTCTACTACTTCATGAAAGGATCGGCCAAGATGACGGGCTTCTCGTCTCTGTACCATCGTTTCGTAGCGGACGTCTCCGAGGTCGAAGCTTCCGCCCATGTCGGCTTACGGCTTCCTCTCCCAAGTCTTACTAGTGAGTAACAACTGTGTAGTGAAATGGCGGCTTTCGACTTTGACGCTTACCTTTTCTTCCTCATAGCCTTTGCCGCCTTCATGTTCGTCCTCTCCCAATGTTCGTCCCTCATGGAGTTCTGGCTTGCGACGCAAGCTTCGCGCCGCTCGCTCCAAGGCATACGACGCCACGGTCCGCTCACGAGGGAAAGGAGCCGATTTCTGGGGACCTTATGCCGAGGAGTGGGAGGAGCCCCCGACGGAAAAAGCGATTCGACAGGCAAGAAGGAAGCGCTCTATGTCAAGTTGGCAAGTCCTATGGTCCGCTTTGTGATCCTCAAGTTTGCGCTTCTGCCACTTGACTTTATTCCCTGTGAGTCATCGCGTTCCCTTACTCATGAGAGACATAGTCGAGCTTTCGCTGACTTGGATCCCGCTTGACCAGTCCTGAGTTTGTTCGTGGGGGCCTACCTCCGCTCGCTCAGTCTCGTCCGTCAACTGCACCAGCCCTTGTTCTCCGCTAAACGGATGACACCCGTGCAGATCGAGCTATGGATCACAGAACGCCAACACGCCTACCGGACTTACGGCTTCATCTGCGCCGTTCTGGAAGCTCTCCCCATAGCAGGTCTCTTCTTCAGCATCTCCAACCGCGTCGGAGCAGCCATGTACGCGCACGATCTCGAAAAACGCCAGGCTCTGTTCCGATCGGGTCAGGTGGCCAAGCTGAAGAAGTCGGAGACGTACTCGGTCACGGACTGGACGAAGCCTTCGGGCCTGAGGGAGGACGAGAAGGTGTTTGCGAATCAGCTGTTTGATGGGGCTATGATGCCAGGCGCACAGTTGGGTGCGAACTCGAGCGAGATTCGGGCTCGCACGGCGGGAGAACGGATGTATGGGAATGAAAAGCGAGAGGAATAGACGTCCGTGTCGAGTTTCGCGGAGATATTCTCTGTGTTGGCCGTTGGGTCTGAGATCATCACTCTCTCATGAATTCAGTTACCTTCCGCAAGGAGCAAGCTCGTCTTCGAATTTCACAGGTTCGGCGTCCAAGCTTTATTAGGTGACTGGTGTGTTCTCATCGCTCCTTTTCCCAGTGCTCGAGGAAAGCTAGTCTCCCGTCCCAACCCCTGGCGTCCCGGACGGATGTATACATAAGTACAAAGTAGATCTAGCGCTCCCGTCCATCTCCTTCCTTTCACCTGATATCACCTACAATAAACTCTCGCTGTCGTCCCTTCTATTGTTCTGCTTGACGGACTCATTTTCAGTCACAACAAGAAGGTGGACGGCGATGCCGGTCCCTGTCGCACGTGTAAATAAGGCATGCTCGTGTAGGATGGGGCCGAAGGGGAGACTGAAGCCGAGAAAAGCACGCAGAGTTGATTTGATGTTCGGTGGTAAACACAGCAAATTGGTGACCCCAACTCTCGGGAGCGGTACAGGCGGCGGACAACGCCAAGAGCAGGAGAGCCCAGCCCCTCACATGCACATGTACACGAAGAAGCAGGCAGCGCGTCCCTGTCGCGGTCAACCACAGGCTAGGCGGGGAGAGGCGGGAAGTCCAAGCAGGGTCGCCCCGGCTCAGGGCCAGGAACAGTGGGCGGATAATTTTTAAGCAGGGGATTTGCGTGGGAAATATGTAAAGTGGGCCGGGATCTGCAAATTGAGGGGAGCTCTGTTCAAGACGCCGTTTATCCGGCCCTGCGCCGTCCGCTGCGCCATCAGGTTCCCGTCCTTCGTCCTTTTCCTCCTCACGAAAACTTCCAGCACTGCCTTCAAGCTTCCAGGTGCAGAACACAGGACAACAAGGAAGACGTGTCTCCTGTCTGCTAGCTCGGTCAACGTGGACCAGTATGTACATAGCAAGGGTGGAGGTCGTGTGTAGGCGTGATACGGAACCGCAATCCTGAGAAGAGAGTCGCTGGGCACTGTCTGTGGTGCAGCATGCTGCATTATTATTGTTGTTGACTGTTGTTCCCGTGTTTAACTGTTTCGCTGACATGCGCTGCTTCCCTTCATACCAGTCTGCCTTAGGACCCCAAAATCGCCAGTCAATCAAACACCACTCACTACTCACTACGCTCTCGGTCCAACAAAGTTCAAAGTCAGAGACATGGACTCGCGACTCTACTGGGCCCTGGGGCAACTCAAGGACACACGCACGGAAAATCGACACCTTGGCGACGCAGGACAGAATACAGGAGATAAGGCGGGATTGCACGGGCTGATGAAACGAGGCGGGCAGCACGCCCGCAGAAACAAAGGAACAGGCAGGGGAGCGGGAAGAAGCCTCCTTTCTCTTTGTTGTGTTGATCTGCAGCAGTTCTTCTCATCTTCATCTTCCCTCACGAGTTTCTTTCTTTTGGCTCCGGCCCCCGCCTTCACCCTCTCATCATTCGCCTCATTTCAAGTGACTTCTTCCTGAAGGCTCCCTTTCACAGATCACTCCAGGTCAAAGACAATGCTGACAGCAGGCACTCACACAGTCACATGCACATGCACAAGTCCTCTTTACCTTTGTCCGCACCTGCATCTCACTGTTCTCTGAGTATTGTCTCTAACACAGACTTCGTGCTGATCGCCCTTCTCACAGCTAGCGTGCCTCGTGCCTTTCCCGTCTGCCCTGATTTTCTTGCTTCCCTTCTTTTCTCCTCCTCCACCAGGGAATCGTCTATAAAGACAGAGAAGATCTCTCTGTGTTCGATCAGATGCTGACTTTCTCGTCCCCATACACTATCGTCTTCCTCTCCCGCTTATCTTCAACCCATTCCCACAGTTAGAATGAAGTTCACTGCAGCATTATCCTCCATCGCCGCCGTGACCACCACAGCCTTGGTCCTCGCCCTCGCGCCAGCTCCCGTTTCAGCAGGAGCCCGGAGAGGTGCTCCCTGGGGCGCAGACTCACGATGGGCTTCAAGATTACTCAAGGGAAAGGTGAGCAAGACCCCGCTCAACTAGTTGACGTTATGATTGCTTCTGCTGCTGACCCTCTTCTGCTATCTCTTCAAGATGGATTGGTACCACCACTGGCAAGATGGACCTTTCAGTGTACCCAATGGGGTCGAATATGTCCCTACCTTCTGGGGCACATCAAAGTTCAGCCAATGGAACCAACGCAAGGCAGAGATGAACCGCAACATGCCCAGCCGGCTCCTAGCTTTCAACGAACCAGACATCAAATCACAAGCAAACATGTCACCAGGATACGCAGCCGACGTCTACGCACAAGAAATCTGCCCCTGGCAGAGACGAGGTGTCAAGATCAGCACTCCTCAAATTGTTTGGGACTACGACGGCTGGATGGACCCTTTCCTCCGCGCACTCCGGGCAAAAGGTTCAGCGGGCTGTGAACCGGACTTCCTCGCCATCCACTGGTACGGCGGCAAGAACGACATGGACAAGTTCAAGGCGTTCGTTCAAAAGGGGTGGAACAAGTATCAGAAGTCGATCTGGCTTACCGAGGTTGGTTTAACGTCGGCCTCGAACCCGAGCTCGGCGGAGGCGGAAAGCTTCTTACGCAGAGCTCTTGCATGGGGTGAGTTCCCTTTCCCCCACTATCTCCTTCCTTCTCTGGACTTGGAAGCTGACAAATGAAAACTTTGCACCTTTTTAGTCGACTCACAAGACTATGTCAAGCGCATCACATGGACCGGTGTCTTCGCTATCAACAACCCTCCGGACAGCTTCCTCAGTAACCGGATCGCGATGTTCCAGTCCAACGGAGAGCTACGGAATACGGCCTTCATCATGATGTACGAGTGACATCTTCTCAACGTCAAAAATTCCTGGCCGGCCGGGATCACCCCTTGCTCTTGCGACCGCTCGTCACCGCTTCGTTTTCGTACTTCTACACTAGGTCACCCTAGCTTCTCCTCCTTCTCTTCTGGGTCATGCAACGCAACGGGCGGGCACATGGGTCACTTACTTCGTTTTATCCCTTCTCTGTATCATTCTCTCTGGAACCCACTTGGACTACCTTACGCATCGCAACACATGTAGAATTTCTTTCCCCCCTTTGCCCACTCACTGCTTCTTTCGCAACATTGACAATGGGTCCTGTCTTTTTTCTTGCTATCTCAGAGTGTTCTGGGAGTGTCCCTGTGAAGTTCGCATAGGTGGAGGCGAAGTCCTGCGCACCAAGAGAGCAAGCTCGTTGAGAGGTGAATTGCGCCGAAACCCAATAGGAAACATCCATCACAGCGTGTACACTTGCCCAGCCAAGCGTGGTAATCCTTCTAACCCCATTCCCGCCCGAGATATAAGCCCGCCTTCACAATGTCTAAGCCGACCCTTGTCGAGCCATAAGTTCGTCTTTCCTCCGCAGAATCTCATCCGGATCCCGACCGCGCGCCAAGACGAATTCGTCTGTCGGCTCCAAGAGATCCTCGAGTAAACCCCGGCCCTCGTCAAGTCCTAACAGGGAAGTCGAGTTGACGCTCATGCCCGCAGGAGGACGAGGATGTTGTTGAGGATGGCGATCCACCGGTGTTGGTGTAGAGACGACATTGTGGAAAGCCGTACTCGTACTACTGTCGCCCACTTGGATCAAGTCATCTTCTCGGCGCTGAAGGAGCTCCTTCTCCGCATCGTGATCAGTCCGGCGCTCCGATGGGCCGAGGGCGGATTGAGAGCGCCGCATCGAGAACGCATTGTCCTCACCACCTCCTTCAGGACGACGTCCTAATCGACCGTCCGCCCGCATACCTACTGACCACAGCACACCTTCCGGATCATCCGCACCGACATTCGAGTTTGGAGTAGGCACAGCGGAGAAGGACAGTGAGCGCTGCATGGGTGGCGTTGGAATTGGCGATGCAGAATTGGTTGACAGGAGGTGCATACCCGATAATGCTTCTCCGGGAGAGAGAAGGTCATGAATGTGCTCCCGGTCAGGTGTGGGCAGTAGGTGGTGCTGCGAATGATGGAGGTGGTAATGGTCCCCAGCCTGAGCAGCGGCGGCATTGAAGTCGGTGCCCGATGGGCCGCCGACGAAGGAAGATCGTTGCGAGAGGCTCGGCGTCGGACCAGGCGATGGTGTGAAATATGGAGCGGTTGGAACCCCGACAAGAAGAAGGCGCTCTGCTCTGAGTAATGACTCAGTCGTCCGTCCCTGGAAGCCACATCGTAAGAATCAGCTCCCCATCTTCCAAAGAAACAGAATCAGCATTGTTACTCACACACATGCAAGTCGAATGTGTCGTGCTCGTTCGCTCGCCCGGTGCCATAACCAAGTTCCATTCTGGGGGAAGATTCGGTCCAGAGGTGACCAAAGTACCACCAGGCGTGTTCGTCCCCGACGCAGGATTAGACAGAGCCGACCCAGCAATAGGAACACTCGCCGACGGGTTGTACGAACTCGCTTGTATGTTTGAGGACGGTGAGCCCACATCCCCGCCAATCGCCGTCGCAGCCACACCCGTACCCGCCGCCTGCGCCTGACTCAGCTGAAGCATCCTAAGCGCATTCGCCAACCGCGCCGGCGCAGGCGCCGCACCACTCATCCCAACATTCGGACTAACCGACATCGCCAGCTCCCCTCCCGCTCCACCCAAATTTAGCTGACCACTAGCCCGACGACTGAGATTGCTCGTACTACTACTTCCACTCCCGCCGCTGCCCGTACCGAGCGGATTGCTGTTTCCCGCGCCGAGGGCGAGGGCGATGTTCGAGCTGGGTGATTGGGAGAGGGAGAGCGCGGTGTTGGAGGAAGGAGAGGCTGTACCGCTGCTTGCGGCAGTTCGACCACGTTCTCGGCCTACCACTTGAGCCGGTATGAAATGTGCATGTCGTTCGTTCGAAGAGGCCGGGCCGGGCCTCTGAGCTTGAGCTTGGTGATGAACGTCGGAGTCCTCGCCTTCGCCCCTTCGCGCACTACTCGGAGTGAACCCAAATGCAAACCCGTTCCGCCTGGGATGGTGATGTTGAGGTTGCTGCGGCTGCTGTGTTTGTTTAGCCGTATGATTCGCTGAGCTCGAAGAACCCTCAGCACTGCCATCACCGTGCGAGCCACCGGGCGAGCCGATGGGTTGTGCAGAAGAATGGAAAGCTGGTGGAGTCTGCCGTCCACTCGATCGCGTAGGTGAACTTTCCCGACTCGCTGCCCTACTCGGTGCTCGAGATGGAGGCGCAGTCGCCGTGCTCATGTGCACCTCCGCTGCACTCCCACTATGTCCCGATCGCTTGAACATGGACATCCCGCCCGATGCTGCGTTGCGATGGGACTGAGTGGCATGGTGATTGTGACTGTGAGAATGCGGGTGTAAGATGGAAGAAAGGGTGTTGCGAAGGTGTGAGTGAGATTGGGAATGCGACTGGGGCGTGGCAGATGCGTCCGCGTTCCTGTTCCCACTGTCGATATTGGTCGCAGACCCCTCTCCCGACACATTCGGGCTCGTGACCCGTCTCAGGAAGCCCGGTCGACCACGCTGAGTGGGAGCAGGAGCGTGCATTGGCGCTCCTGAGTTAATGGGGTTGGAAGGGCCAGCGATAGCGATTGATGGCGAAGCCGCACGCATCTCGACACTTGCCATGGAGTGAGGTGACGGTGGCCGAGTCGAAGGCGTACTCGTCGCATCTGTGTAGGTCGGGAGTCCAGTGGTTGCATCATCGCTAGTTCCGCCTTCACCGCCGCCACTACCACCAACTCCAGCACCCGCACCAGCAGCACTCGTCCCTACACCCGAACCCGTATCTCCCTCCCGCTCATGTCCTCCATATGGCGGCAGATGAATCATGTCCGGCGTCACCACACAACTCTGAATGACCACATTCTTCCGCATCGAGAACACCTGTACCTTCGGTCTGCCCTCTTTGCCCTTCTCCTCCGAAAGCACATTCGAGCGCGAAAAGAAGACTTCAATAACCGCTTCGTGCGTGTGATGCACATCCGAGCGCGTTCCGCGGAGCGTGGTCGGGTGGAGTATGTCATCGCTGGGGAGTCGTAGCAAGGCGCGCAGTCGGTACGCATTTGGTCCTTCGGAAGGTAATGACGAAGTCGAGGGCGTGCTTGTGGGTGGAACGGGCCGATCGACCCAGGCTCCGCTGATTGCCGACAGATAGGGCAGAGACGGATTGTCGCAGGCAGTCGCGTAGAGAGGATTTGGATGCGGACGTGGGTCAGATTGGGCAGGTCCCTGGGCCGAGCGTAAAAGACTTGGAGTATTCATGTGCGAGCCTGGGGTCGTCGGAACAGAACGCGTCTTCTTCCCGGAATGGCCATGGACAGGAGAAGAGGGTCTGGAGGCAAAGTAGTGCGACGAGCTGGTATCCGGTCGTCTTGACTCCGCTGTGATTCCCTCGCCAGCGGTAAGCTCAGATTCGTTCTGTTTTAGATGCTCTTGAGCCGCACTCGCAGCGGCTACAGCGGCATCAGCTGGATTGACGTAGAGTCGATCGAGTAGAGCATTTCCTGGATGACCTTTGCTCCCGTCGGCGGAAGCGACCCAAATCGAGTCTTCCCACTCAGTTGCGCGTCGGAGCGGGCCAGCCTCCACTGGCCATGTTCGAGTGGTACCTGGATCCATCAAGAACTGGTCGGCCAGGGCTGTGGTGACAGTTCCAAGCCTTCTTGGACGGATCGGTTGATCCTCTGCCTTCTTGAAAGGCATGAATCCTGCCTCCCACAATCGGTACTTCTCGACGGGAAATCGCATCCATCCTCTCCGTAGCCGATTGTAAACCTCGGCAGTCTGTTCGAGCGTCACCCTAATTAGGTGAACGTTGAGAAAAGGCGGAGGGGCTGGATGATAGATGCTGAGGGTGGCAATCGATCCTACTGTCAAGCTGAGCGAAGTGAGCGAGATGGATAGTATACCCAGAGGATCGTGGAAGTCGTGAAACTGGACGTCTAACGGTATGGGCGCCGGCATCCCAGGCGCATTGAAGCCTTCCGCCTGATTGATCAATGTCGCCCGTGTCTGTCCGGAACTGGCAAGACTTTCAGGCTGTGGCAAAGCCATGACGAAGATCTCCCGCGGTGAACTTGAGATATTGGACCGTGCGCGACCTCCTCCGATCGCGACTGCTGTGCAGTAGTACCGTAAACGACCATTCTTGCTGCGATGGGTGGGAGCCAAGGTGGCGGGCAAGATGAAGGTGAAGGAGAAGAATGAGCTTCCTCGAGGGAGATAAATACCAGCGGTCTCGGAATGTCCGGGAGAGGAGGCGTGGGTGTTGTTGGAAAGACTGCCGGTGCCAGATGAAGAGGGTTGTGATTGCGCCTCGGCAGATGAGGCCGCTGCGGCCGCCGATGCTTTCGACGATCGATTCAGTTGTTTGACGTTGTGGCTGTTGCTGCCATGATGCTCGGCAGTGATCTCGATGGTCCTCGAGAAAGTCGAGGCCTCTTCGTAGCGCAATGTTGCGACTGGCCCACCTCCAGAAGGGGGCGATACGTCCGGTATGGCCAATGTCTGTGCATTTCGAAGAACGATCCGAATGGCCGATATGGTCCGATCGGTCGGAGAGAAGACTTCGACGACGCCGGAGAGGGTGGTGTCGGGCCCTGGAGGAGGTGCCTGTTGATTTGGGTCGCTGGGTAGGTCTTCATGAGGGGCCGGATAGACGAGGACGTCCTGAGAAGCGAAGTGAAGACAGAGCGAGCATGGCTGGGCGAGGAGGTTGCCCAGACCGACCATGCTTTTTTCGCTTCAGGAGGATCTGAGACCGGTTTGGTTGTTTGGACGTGATAGACTGCTCGAAGGCCTCCAAAGGTTGATGTTCAGCAGAGAAGAATTGCGTATAACGGAAGGAGGGGAAAGAGGAAGCGGCTCTCACCTGAGGTGCACTCGGTTGCTTTTGAGAGATGTCTTCCGAGCGAGGAAACGAAGGGGAGGGGTGGAAAAATGTTGGGGTCCGGGCGTCCACCTTCCCTGCTTCTGAGTCAGAGTGTGATAGCGGGCGGCGTCTGAGAAAATGAGGGATTAGACACGGCGCCCTGTCTCTCTGTTCTCTCGAGGGGAGGGCGGCGGCGTTGAATTGGGGTCGTACAAGACAGCGATGAAGATGAGAACACAGAGACGAGCACGTTCAGCCAGATGTTTCGGCAGGGGACTACTGCGCCTTTACTTCTAGGGTATGTACAGCAAGGAATGCACTCCTCCCAAGAGAGAGAATGTTGGGTCGGGAGGGAAGCTCAGAACAAAGGACACGACTGAGAAATGGAGGAGCTTCGGTCGGGTCGTCATTCGGTCCCGATCTTCTGCACGGCGCAGCTCTAATTGTTATCTCTTATCTTAGCGCCAACTTACCGTAATCTTTCCGTGCATGAAGCTAAGCTCACATCCGTCGACAGAAATTTGCACCACGCTGACTTGGAACTTGGAAGTTAGTCTTGTACGACAGCCAGAGGAAGAGAGACGGAGATGAAAGAAGGAATCGTATCAGAGTCTGGAAAGACACAGCAGTCCTCGCGACTGGCTCACATCCCAGAAGACCTCCTCAACGACCGTCTGCTAAACGACTCCATCGCCCATCTCCTTCCCTCCGCATACAACTTCGAAATCCACAAGACAATCCATCATGTCCGCCACTTCAACTCCAAACGAGTCGCCCTGCAGATGCCGGAGGGTCTCACCATGTTCGCCACTGCCATCGCAGACATCGTCAGTCGGTATACGGATGCTGAACCGGTCATCATGGGCGACGTCACCTATGGAGCGTGTTGTATTGACGATTACACAGCTCGAGCACTCGGATGTGACTTCCTCGTCCACTACGCCCACTCTTGTCTAGTACCCCTCGATCAGACTGGGGGACTCCGTACACTCTACGTCTTTGTGGAGATCGGGCTGGACGTCGAACATCTCGTCCGGACGATTCGATACAACTTCCCCTCGGATTCCGACACTTTTCACGACCTCGTTCGTCGGACTGATCCCGCGGTCGCTCAGGAGTCTTCCAGGGCGAAGGTGGATATTGCGATTGAGGAGGAGGAGGAGAGGAGTACGACTGAGGACGGACAGAGGAAGAGGAGGAGACGGACTCATTTGGCGCTTGTAGGGACCGTCCAGTTCATCAACGCCCTGGCGCCGCTCAAGGAGGCACTCGAATCGGAATTGAACGCAGACAACCCACTCCTTTCGAACGCCACCGCCGCGCTCGGAAGGAAACGCATCACAGCAGGCACGGAAGGCTCGAGCGATGGAGAGAAGGATGGCGATGATGTGGGTCCGCAGTACCACAGAGGAGCCTACCGACTTACCATCCCTCAGATCCGGCCTCTCGCCTGGTGAGATATTGGGATGCACATCACCCACCTTACCATCCATCATTCCTCGACCTCCAACCAAACAACCCGCTCCATCGAAACTGCCCTCTCTTCTTCGGACAACAACATCGCCACACCCGTCATTGACGACGACAACGCAGTCGACGCCCTCCTCTACATCGGCGATGGTCGCTTCCATCTCGAATCTGCCATGATCGCCAACCCGCACATCTCCGCTTACTTCCGCTTTGACCCTTACTCTCGCAAGTTCGAACGGGAGGGGTACGATCATAAGCGGATGAGGACGGGTAGGGCTCAGGCTGTTGGTGAGGCGAGGAAGAGCTTGGAACGGGTTCGGCAGAAGGGTGGGGAAGGGGAGGGGAGGTGGTGGGGAGGGAAGAGGCTTGGGGCTTGTTTTGGGTACGTTGGGCAGACAGGGATCGACAAAGGTGCTTGAACATCTTCGAACATTACTCCGACAGAACTCATCGTCGACATCTCATCCACACGTCCCTATCCTCCTCTCTGAACTCTCACCGGCCAAACTGGCCCTCTTCAATCCCTCGTCATCGGCAGGGATCAAGGTCCAGAACAATCTCGCAGCCTTCGTTCAGACTTCATGTCCTCGTCTCTCGATCGATTGGGGAAGCGCCTTCGATCGACCTTTGCTCAGCCCATACGAAGCCGCCCTCGCGATAGGCGCACCGAACACCAAGAACTCCTCCACCACACGTGCTCTCGCTGGCGTGCGGCAGAAGGACGTCGAGGATGATGCACGACTGGCGGGGTGGGAACGGGCTGCTCTGAACGATGAGGAAGTGGCGTACGACGTCACGGGGAGAATGGGTACCCGATGGATTTCTACGCGGATGATTCGCTTGGACCTTGGACGCCTCGGCATGGGATGGGTCGGAAGGCGGGCGGTGTGGGAGTGGGAGCGGGGACGAAGCGAGGTAAAGATGAGGGCGCTGGGGCTGGAGGTGGTGGGGCGACTGCGATTTTGAAGGAGTTGAGGAGGAAGAGGGCTGAGAAGGAGGCTGCTAAGGCGAGGGCGCAAGTTGCTTGAGGACTTCGGCTGTTCTCTATCATATTTCGCAATTCTTACGTCCATCTCCGCGCCACTTTCAAAGATCACAAGACTGGACCAGAACAAGCGCCGATGAAGATGTGGAAGTGGATTGCCCGCTATGATCCGCTCGTACAAGGATATGTAAGAGCGGAATCTAAGAAAATATGAAATAAACTGGAACTTGAAGCGCTCGGGGCTCGGCGGGTGGCAAGTGGGATGGGATTGGGATTGGGGAGATAGTAGCAGTGTCCGGCCCTAGGAAGGGAGTAAGAAGCTCTGAAAGGCTTCACCGTGAAATTTGGAAAGATGATCCCCTATGGCGAACCACCGCGGGGGACTTTACCGACGGTGAAGAGGGCGCCACGTCCGAGGTTGTTGTGGAAGACGGCCTCAGCATCATGCGAGGCATTAGGGATGATGACGAGCTGAGCGCTGAGTTTCCCACCCGTCAGGTTGGACCAATTGGGAAGTTTGGAGGAGAACCGCCCGGGAAACCTGAAAGTTTGGCAGTGGACGTCGTCCCTGCGAGTTGGTTGATGTAGCGCCAGTACATGAAGGTGCGAGTGCAGCGTGCTGATCCGCCCATGAGGTGTGCCATACAGGTTTGATCTCCGTTGGCTGCCTTGTCGTTGTTTCCGACGGTGAAGACGACATCACGCTGTGCGAAGCGGGCGAAGTAGGCGGAGGGAGAGAGGGATCCTGCTGTAGGGTTGTACTTGGTGAGATCGTTGAATCCGTATCGGTAGGTGTTGTAGAGCGGGCATGTGCCCTTTGTGCTTCCCTGGGCATCGAACGAGTCACGAAGTGGGCGATCGTCGGTGAAGTAGAGGTTGGTAGATGGGTCTCCGACGACGAAGCGGATCGCTACTTGGGAAGAGGGTGGGATGGAGCTGAGGACGGCGTACCGGGTAACGAGCTGACCTCCACCCCGTGTCCCACAAGAACGATACGCTTGAGGTTGGGGAAGCGAGATTTGTCGGCAAGTCTGTTGATGAGGTTGTCGATGGCTGAGAAGGAAGTTACTCTAGTTCCCCGCGGGTGAGTGGCCTTCTCGCCTACTTGCCATGCATTGACGTCCGCAAAGGCGATCTGGTTGGATCCGTATTGACCCGAGTTTCGAATTGTGCTGAGGAACTGAGAGCGATGATGAGGGTGTCCCTTGACGCGCCTGGGAAGCCATCCTGAACTGCTGCGCGAAGGACGTCATTTGCGACTTCCCAGTAATCATCTCCGTCCCTATCGCGGCCGTGGAACATGAGAATGGCCTGGCGAGCTTGGGAATCAGCGAGAGACTTGGACCAGTAGGTGATCAGTTGTTCGCCTGAATCTCCACGGTGAAGTTGCGCAGACGAGACCCGGAGGGAATACGGAGAGGTCCATGCCTAGGTCCGCCGTCCTGGTTGTTGTCTCCCTCGAGCTGGTTGTAAGCGTCGCGGGGGTTTAGAAGAGAGCGTGGTTGAGAATGAGCGTGGTGGGAAGGGGAGCGTTGGGAGTGGTGATCTGCCTGGACGGAGAGGGTCAAGGCCAGAAGGGCGAGGATGGTGGATCTGATCTGCATCGCTGGGTTTTCTTTCTCAGCCAGGCGGACAGAATAATTCAAGGGAGAGTAGGTAGGGAAGATGGTGGAAGAGGTGAGCGACGATTCTCCTTTCTGGCCAGTGTGTTCTCTATGTGTGTGCAGGCGAGATGAGACATGCAAAACGCCCGGGCTCGCTCGCATGTCAGTCGCACCCAAAAAGAGAACACAGAGAGCGAAAGCCGTTGTACAAAGAGTCAGTCGCCTTGGCATTCGCATTCGCCTCTTCACTTCCAATCTCACATCTCCGCCAACGCCAACTCAGCTCCAACCCCATCAACCAACACCACAACACCACACCGAGAAAGGTGGTGTTGGACAAGGCCAGCGGAACCGCAGAGGGCGATCAATCGAAGCGGATAAAGTTCAGTGAGAAAACGAAGCACTTTTGCAGATCATTCGCAAGCAAAGGCACTGGAGGACAGATCTCAAGCCCACGAAAAGTAGCACTGTAGAAACAAAGGACAGATCAAATTTTGGCGGCTATTCGGCTTTGTAGTCTAGCCGGAGTCAGTCAACCTCAATGAGCTCGCACTCATCCTTCCCACCTTCCATGGTCAGCACAGACACACACACAGCAAGATGGCTCGACCTGACATTGGCATCTTCCGCATAGCAGCACTCCCAGCGCCAATCGCAGCACAGCTTCAGCAGAAAGGTCAGTGTCTCTCATGCATTCTCTCTTTCTCACTCCCAGAAGAATTGGAAGCTCACTTTCTGTCTTCACAGAGCCACAGCAAGTCCGTCTGTTCATCGCTAATCGAGGAGAAATCGCACTCCGCATCCTCAACACAGTCATCTCCACCAGTTTCCCAGGTCTTCACATCGTACCCCTCATCTCACACACACCCGCCGAAGCGCACTCTGCTCCCGTCCTCGCCGTCCCCACATCCCAGCGGATTCCCCTCCCCCACAATGGCCCACGCGCATTCCTCGACATCCCATCCCTCATCGCAGCTGCCAAGTCAGCAGGCGCACACGCTCTCATTCCAGGTTACGGCTTCCTCTCGGAATCAGCGGACTTCGCGCAGGCCGTCATTGATGCGGGAATCATCTGGGTAGGACCTGACCCTACACACTTGCGGACATTGGGGGACAAGATCGCCGCACGACAGCTCGCCTCCAAGATCGGCATTCCCGTCGTCCCAGCCACGGACTCATCTTTAACTCTGAAAGAGCTCGAGCGCTTCGCGAGGGACCTTCCCAATCGCTCCAAGGTCATCCTCAAGGCAATCGCTGGCGGCGGCGGACGTGGGATGCGAGTCATCGACGTCGAGTCTCAAGATTCTCAGGAGGTACAGCAGGCATTTGAATCCTGCTCGCGTGAAGCTGTAGCTGCTTTCGGGAATGGGGCCTTGTTTGCCGAGCTCTTGGTCGAGAACGCTCGTCATATCGAGGTTCAGGTCGTAGGCGATGGTTCCGGGCAAGTTGCTCATCTCTGGGAGCGCGAGTGTACTCTTCAGCGCAGACATCAGAAATTGGTAGAGTGGGCTCCTTCTCCAACCCTTCGACCTACATCCGATCTTCGCGATCGTATTCTCGACTCGGCCCTACGACTCGCAAGCAACGTCCACTACAAGAATCTCGGCACATTCGAATTCCTTGTCCTGCCTGACACAGACGAGTTCTTCTTCATGGAAGCCAATCCAAGACTTCAAGTCGAACATACAGTCACCGAGCAAGTCACTGGTTTCGACCTCGTTGCCCTTCAACTCCGGATCGCGCTCCAGAGTGCATCCCTTGCCGATCTCAACCTCGGACCGACTGCCCCACCTCTACCCTTCCCGACCAACTTCGCCGTCCAGCTTCGGATTAATGCCGAGCAGATCCTTCCTTCGGGCGAGGTCGTCCCTTCCTCTGGTACTCTTACCTCCCTCTTCAGTCCTCCTACAGGTCGGAACATCCGGGTCGACACGGCCGCACATGCACCTCGACCGGGCGGGATCACCTACTCCTCCCAACCGGCATTCGACTCCCTCCTCGCCAAGCTCATCGTGACCGGTGCAGCCGACTGGAGATTGACATTGCAATCGGCGCGGGCGGCGTTGGAGGCGTTTGGGATTGATGGGATTGCCACGAATCGGGAGTTCTTGATGGCGTTGTTGGATCATAGGGACGTTCGGGCGAATGATATTCATACGCGATTTGTGGATCTCAATTTTGGTGAGATCTTGGCTTCTGTTCCTGCGCCGTCCAGGGTATCCAAGCGATCAGATGCCTCTTCGAAACTGCCTCAACGTCAGCCTTCAAGGTCTTCATTACCTTCGCCGCCGCCCTCCCCGTCCATCGAGGCCTCTTCCCTCCCGACCGGACACGAAGTTATCCAAGCGCCCCTCGTCTCGACCGTAGTCTCAATCGACGTCAAAGAGGGAGATTCCATCCAAAAGGGACAACAGCTCGCTGTCCTCTCCGCGATGAAGATGGAGAACCTCGTCCGTGCGCCTCGGGCTGGCAGGATCGAGGCTGTCCTGGTGCAGAATGGCGATTCGTTGGAGCGTGGGCGGGTGATGTTCCACCTTGGTTCTGCATCTTCTGAGGCGGGTCAAGAGGAAGTAAAAGGGAGCGAACAGAAGGATGAGGTAGTCGAAGAGATGGAAAAAGTGGTAGATCTCGATGCGGAGAGACCCGAGTTGGTCCGTCTGAAAGCTGCAAAGGCGCTCATCGTCGACAATGCAGGTCGCAAAGCCGCAGTTGAGAAGAGACACAAGCAAGGGTTTCTGACGGCTCGAGAGAATGTGGAGATGTTGGTTGATCAGGGAAGTCTTGTTGAGTTGGGAGATTTCGCTGTTGCGGCGCAGAGGAGTGAGGTGGACTTGGATAAGCTGAAGGCTGCTACACCGGGTGATGGACTGATGTGAGTTTTCTCCTTCTCTTGATCTCATGATCGACTGACTGACTAGAATCTCCATTTTGTCCTTCACGCAGAATTGGTTGGGCTACGATCAATGAGAAGAAGCTGAGCGCGGAAGGGGATTCCGTCGATTCCCGTCACCGGCGCGTGCGGCAGTCTGCATCGGAGACGTGAGTTTGAAGATGTAGCCGGACTCTTCTCTGAGCTCTGAGTCTGCAGTTGCCGGATCGCTGACAGCTCAGATCTTCTCAATGCTCTCATGTTTTAGTACCTTACACTGGCAGGCACGCAGGGCTGGTTCCATCACCTCAAACTTGATCGAATTTTTGGACAAGTCCTACAAAATCCTGCAGTGAGTTCTCAGCAGGTTCCTCCAACCTTCACAAACCTCTTCTTCTCACTCAACTCTCCTTTTATTCTCACTTGTCTCAGCCCCTTGTCCTGTACGCCGAAGGAGGCGGAGGTCGACCGAACGATTTTGACCTCATGAACATCAAAGTCGCCAGCTTGGACACGCCCTCTTTCACCCTCCTATCGACGATCAAGATTCGCGGCTACCCAACTATCGGAGTCGGGCATCAGTATGTATTCGCTGGGAACGCGGCCCTGCTTGGTACCTGTGATGTGATCATCGCCACGGGGGGGAGTTCGATTGGGATGGGAGGGCCTGCTATGATTGAAGGTGGGGGTTGGGAAAAGTTCCTGCGAAGCTGGTGGGGCCGGTGGAGATGCATGCGGAACGAGGGCATATGTGAGTTTCATTCTGCATTCCTTTACCGGAAATTGGGGATGGATGGTGATGATGTTTCTTTTCTGTCGGCTTGCAGTGATATCTTGGTTGAGAATGAGCGCGAGGCGGCTGAGATGGCCAGGCGCGTCCTGCTATATTTCCAGGGAGCACTCCCGGTCCCGTCGGCGCCATCTCAGTCGCGATGCACGGCTGATCAGCGCTTACTGAGACATGTCCTACCGGAAAGTCGGACGCGGACTTACGATGTGCGAAGGATCATCAATACTTTAGCAGATGATGGGTCATTCACTGAGCTTGGTGCGAGATGGAAGACGAGCTTGATTACTGGGTTCATCCACGTCGAGGTGAGTACAGTCTCTCTTTCTTTGTTACACATCAGATATGATACTGACGTCTCCGTTTGTTTGCAGGGCCAACCTCTCGCTGTGATTGCGTCCGACGTTTCTACAAGTATGGGCGGAGCAATCGATGTTCCCGCCGCGCAAAAGGCCATTCGCTTCCTGCAAATGCTCCATCGAACGCGCGCAGCCCACCTCCTGGTCCTCTGCGACACGCCCGGTTTCGCGATCGGCCCTGAGGAAGAAGTCCGCGGCGGACTCCGAGCATTTGCGGACTTATTCGGCGCCTATGCCGCGTATGGCGAGGGTCCGGACGGCGGTGGACGGATCTTTGGAGTCGTGGTGAGGAAAGGGTACGGTCTCGCGGCGGAAGCTATCATGGGCGGCTGCACCGCCTCACCCATCTTCTGTGCAGCCTGGCCGACAGCAGAGATGGCGGGTATGAACATCGAAGGCGCGGTCTCCCTCGGCATGCGGAAACAGCTTGCGATGATTGAGGACGAGAGGGAGCGGAAGGAGACGTTTGAGGGGATCGTGGCGGAGATGTATGAGCGTGGTCGGGCGGAGAGTATGGCGTCTAAGTTGGAGGTGGATACGGTCATTGATCCGGCGGAGACGAGGAGGTGGTTGTTGGCTGGTCTGAGGAGTGTGACGGGCAGGGTTCCGACGTGGCAGAGTGCGGTGGGGGCAAGATCAGCGCGCCTGTAGCTGTTTATACTCGACTGTACTCAAAAACACTCGCAATTCAGTCATACAAGATAGATAACGATAACGATAACGATAAGAGATAACGATAAGAATGAAGTCAAGTCTCGAACAAAGGCTGGAGCCTGGAGAGTGGAGGATGAGGACAACGACGAGCATCGACCCCGTCCTCCACAAAGACTTCAGCAAGGATGAGCTCGACGCCAGCTGTATACCGCTTCCTGAATGTGGCCGAGTTGGTCGACTACATGCTCAGCTACCTCAGCCGCGAGCGAGTCGACCTCCTCACGCTCGCCGCCGTCTCAAAGGCATTCCGCATCTACGCACTCCGGTCCTGGGCAAAGCATCTCGACATCCCGACCTCGGCCGCTGCAAAGAGACTCCGCTTCTTCAAGGCTCATCCGCAGTTGCTCAGCCAGGTTCGCTTCTTGCGGATTCGGAACGATGTGGTCGAGCATGACTATTACCAGATGGGTCCTGCGCCGATGTTACCTCCTCCCAATTGGGACGCGCTTGGATCCCTCCTCGCCCTGTTGCACAAGAACATGCTGCCACACTCGTTCCCACCCGCCATCGACCTCACGCTGGGCCACACCGACATCTACCCGCTCGTGAACGCGTTCAGACACCTCACGACGCTCAAGGAACGCATCGTTGCGATCCGGATCATCCCAGTCATGCCGCCTCCCCAAGATCCATTCAGGTTCATGGGCGACCTGGTAGCGGAGGACGAAGCGATGGAGAAGAAGCATGGGGACTGGAACGTACACTTCTACAGTCTGTACCAGTTCATCTTCGAGGTGCAGAAGGCGGCTAGTAAGCGCGCGGGACGGGCTTGCGGACCTTCCATTATGGACACAATGGCCTCATGGAGGATGACATGGAAACCATGGAGCACATGATTCCACCGGAGTTCTGGAAATTCCTCAGCGATGCCGTCGCTCCGACCCTTCGCGACTTCGCCGTCCGGCTCGGGGTAATGGATCGTCAAGAGCTGATCTTACCGCGCCTCAAGTTCGATCGGCTCGAGAAGCTGTTTGTCTCCGGTGCCGACTTCGGAGAGCCGGACGAGATCGACGCCTTCCTCGATCGGCATCCTCACATTCAAGATCTGAGTCTTGATCTCGACGACATTCGGAAACCTATCAGTCTTCGACAGACTTTCCCTGATTTGCGCTGGTTGCAGGTCTGGACGCCTTTCCCCACTCTCGAAAAAAGGATCGACTTCTCCAGGAGACATCCTACCATCCGAGGCACACAAGATTCGAGCCTCATCACACAAGTCACTTCTAAGAACGCCAAGGATGTATACCCAAACCTGCGTCTACTCAGCGCGACGTACACCGAACCCTTCGAAAAGTTCGCCAGGGACGGAGGTCGACTATCCCACATCCGCCTCAAGACGGGGTTCCCTCCCGAACCGCTCAATCTCGTCACCTTTTCTACGACCTCATGGCTCGCCCGTTCGCCAGAGGCAGCCAAGGCGATAACCTGCCTCGAGATCGAGCTCGGCTTCGTGGACATCAACAAACTGCGTCCCTTCTTCCCTCCGTCCTTCTCCTCCGAATGGTTACCCAACCTGACCGAGCTCTCGGTAGTCTGGTCCAAACATTCACCTCGGGGTGTTCCCGAAGCTAGTGCAGAGACGAAGATTGGACCCCTCGTCACGAGCTGTGCGGCATCGAGGTCATTACGGGTCTTACGGCTTAGCGACAGGAGCAAACCATTCCCGCAGCGCGAGATCCTGATTGAGAACGTCTTCCCTGTCTCACTCGAGTATCTCGTCTGGCTCGAACCGCCCCGTCAGAAACCTCAGTACTTCCGCTTCGTGCCCTCGCCGACCAAAGACGACGGGAGCAAATTTATTCCGTGGAATGGGAAGAGGGGTAGGCTACAGTGTATTCCGGGGATTTTCAGGGAGAATATTACGGCGGAGGGGGTGTGGGAGAAGCCGTTCGATGCTACGAGAGGGATCACTCTCTTGGATCATGGCTCTTGTTGAACCCCGCTTCCATCAGATGGCTTCCCAGATACAAGCGGCTGATTCCTATGCTGCACTTCATTCTAATAATATGCTGAGTGAGTCTGGGATGTATGTATCGACGGGCGATCTATGTACTTTGGCTGATGATCAAAGGAATGTCACCACAGATTCACTCGCGCCATGTAGAGCAAGGGGTTACCTTGACGAAAGAGAATCGCCCGAAATCAAGCTGCCCGAAAGGGGTCGACTCAGATTGCAAAGTTTCCTGCCCGAGATTAAACGCAAGGAATAAGTGACAAAGCACCTAGAAGTTCTGGAAGCCGCCCGAGATCGCCCTCGTCCTCCAAATCCACCTCCACCGCCATGTGGGAATCCCCCATGCTGATGACCAGAGTGGAATCCCCCACCGCCCATCCCACCCATCCCACCAAACCCACCTGCGCCGAACAGATCGGCCAGGTTGATCTCTACGCCTCCTCCTCCGCCGCCAAAAGCGTCTTCCATCCCACCCGGTCCATCCAGATCGGCACCGGCGTCGTATCGTTGTCGCTTTGTGGAATCGGAGAGGACGGAGAAGGCTTCGTTGCAGAGCTTGAACTGCTCTTCGTCGCCGCCCTTGTCTGGGTGATGGACGAGACTCTGTTTCCGGTAGGCCTTCTTGATCTCGGCGTCGGTGGCTGTTTGTTCGACTTCGAGGATGGCATAGTAGCTGGGGGTGTGAGTCAAAAGAGACCTTATTAGTACACTTCATTCTGAGGCAAGAGCATTATCAAGGAAGACGGGACCACATACTCTTTCCTCAGACTCATCTTCTGTGCTCGCTCCGCGTTCCGTTTCTCCTCGACAAGCGTCTGTCGTTCGCGCGTGCCGTGGTCAGCCTCCTCGATAGCCGCTTCGAGGTCCCGAATACCCTCCTCGAATTGCTTGCTGGCGATGTATGCCCGCGCACGCACGCGTTTGGCCTTTACGAAAGACGCGTCCATGTCTACTGCGCTTGATGCGTCCTTGATGGCCTCGTCGTACTTGGTCTGCTTTGAGTAGACGGTTGCGCGGTTTGTGTGTACGGTTGCTAGGAATGCTGAGGGGCGGACACTCTCGTCCTCCTTGGCGAGCTCAAGAGTTTCGGTATATCTGAGAAAAGGATAGGGTCAGAGAAGAGGACGAACGACAGCAGTATGGCCTCAGTGAATAAATACACACCTCTCGATAGCCTCGTCGAGGTTGCCCGCCTTGAATGCGGCATTTCCGGCCTCCTTTGTGGATTCGAGCTTCTTACATCTCTTGAAGAGGGACCGAGCGGAAGTGCTATCAGGATCTAACCGCAAAGACTCTTGGGCGTATTTGGTTGCTTGGGCAAGGTTTCCCATGGCGTATTGGACGTTTGCATAGAGGTGGTTGCAGTCTGAGTTTGAGACATTGGCGCGGAGTAGTTCCACGGCAGAGGAATGAGCTTGGGATAGCTTGTCCTGTGATGATGCTGACGTGGACGCCTGTGATAGAAGGAGCTTCGTCCGTGCGATCTTCCAGGGCAGCGGAGGTACCTCTACGGCCTGTATTGTCTTGTTCAGGGCGATGGACGCGAAGGAGTATGACTTGGAGTCCCGGTAGGATTCGAATTGGCGGAAGTGTGTCTTAGTAGCCTTGACCTGAGCAAGGACTGACTTCGCTTGCTGATTGTCAGGCTCCAACCCTGGAGATGAGGTGCTGGGACCGACGATGCGCTCCAGGCTCCTCTCTGCATCGTCCAGACTGCCGAGGGCGAACTGGCAGCGGGCAAGCCTCAACAGGGTCTTCGCATTAGGTCCGTTCGGGGAGAGATTTGCGGCCAGTTGGCAGTCCGCGAGCGCGGGGGAGAAGCGCTTCAGCGACATGCTCGCCGCTGCTCTGTTGGTGTAGTACGTTGGTTCTGTTGGTGCTGACTCTGATAAAAAGCAGGATAAATGCGTCTCGTTCAGCAGGCGCCTCAGCAAGCGAGCTCCTTTTCCTCCATTAAACTCACTGATAGCGTCGGAGTAGGCCTCGATGGCTTCCTCGTACTTGCCCGTCTTGAATGCGTCGTTTCCCCGTCCCTTTGCCTTCTCTGCCTCTTCGACGGCATCGGCTGCTGGGCTGTATGCACATAAGAAGCAAGCTGTCAGCATTACATGCACCCTCGTCCAAAGCGCATAACAATCGCCACTCACGTCCAGTCCGCGGGAAGACCGAGGGAGCGGAGAGCGCTGATTCGCGCCTGGTGTACGTCCATCTTGTCTATGGAAATGCTGCGGGTGTATGCGCGGGTCGTGTGCTCGAGGTCGCCAGTTTTCTTCTTGCATGCGAGTTGGGGGGAAAGCCGACGAAAATAAGGGGAGCGCGATCACGTGATGCTGACTCGTTGGAGGTGAGCAGAAGAAAGGAAGAAAGGAGAAGGACGTCCACCACCTTCATCACCCAAGTCAGCAAGAGAGGAAGAATGTTCGCACTTGTAGGAAGAAAAACAACGACAACAACAACAGCGGCAAGACGCGTCGCCTTCGCGTGTGTGTCCGACGCGTTTGCTGCTGGGCCATCCTCGTACGCGTCCCTGGCCCGCACCTTCGCGTCCTCGTCCCTCGCCTCCAAGCGGCACCGGCCGGAACCTCAGCAGGAGGAAACGCCAGCTCATCACAATCATCGTCCTCATCACCACGCGATCGACTGAGGAGATTTGGTCAGAGTGGTGCCTCGTCAGGGCCACGAGGTCCAGGTGGTAGCGCTGGTGCCAGTGCCCAGGGCGGCGGTGGTGCAGGCGGTGCTCGAGGCCCTCGGGTCGGAGGAGGAGCAGGAGGTGCACCAGGAGGAGCACGCGATAACCGGAGACGAGGGCAAGGTGCGCGACCGGGACGATCACGAAGAGGGCCGACATCCATTCTCCCCTTCGAGCAGTGGATCAAGGGCCCAATAGCAGCACGGTACAAGGAGACTCCCACCACCAAGGGTCCCCACTGGATCGGAGACACTGTGAGTATCAAAAACTAATAGAGACGAGGGATTAGTTGAGCTGACCCTCTCTTCGGATGCCACACAGCCATTCCCCCTCAACACCTCTTTCCGACCTCCAGCACCCATCCATGCCAAAGTCAAGGACGAGCTCTGGAGACTACACGCCAGTGATCCCGCAAAGCACACCGTCCGCTCCCTATCAGCACAATTCAGCATCGGAATTACTCGAGTCGAAGCCATTCTCCGCCTCAAGGCGCTGGAGCTAGAGTTCCAACAGAAGGTGAGTCATCCTTTTGTACGACTGGCGCCAGTGAGAAAGCAGGAAAACGACCCCTTGCTTGCTTAGGACGAACCATTAAATTCGATTAGTCTTGAGGACAACGAAAAACTATACGTTTTTTATATGGCTACACTATACCTAGATAGTATCTGAAGCAACAGCAAGGGCGTCTCGTCTTTCTCACTGGCCGTCAAAGCCGAGGCTCATGTACTTCCCGTCTGCTTGCTGACCAAACGGATTTTCGTTTTCATACCACAGGGACACCCATTACAAACCGAGTTCCAATCCAACATGGATAGACTGCTCGGCTCCGAACTCCGTCCCAACCTGAACCCAGAGCAAGACCCCGTCCCCGAGCGTCAACACCACTCACCCCGAGGCCAAATCTTCGAAGAAAGCGCCGAAACCTCAGCTTCTGCCGACGAATCGGGAGTGTCCTTGCCCCTGCCTTGGCAGCGGTAGAGGCCGAGCAGGCAGCGGCTGTGCGAGCCTTGCCGAACCGCGGCATTGATCCGAACGCCATCTCCCCTCCTCGGACAATCGGATCCAACCCTCCCAAGTTGACGGTCAACCCTGGCACCGGCCCGGGCTCCAAATCGACCACTGCGACATCATCATCGCCAGTCAAGAAACGCGCCGTCCTCACCGTCGTCAACGTCTCTGGCCGATCATACGAAGGAGACGGCCGTATCGCCCGGAATCAGAAACGGGCCGTCAAGAGGAGCAAGGTCAAGGCGAAGCAGCGCGACACCCGTGCTGTGACTGCTGCCGCTCAGGCTCTCGCTGCTGAGCAGAAGACTGCGTCCAAAGCTGCCCGCGCGGCCAGGTCATCATAGATTCTTATGGAACCTCATCAATCAAACTTTTTTGCAATCCAATAATATCGCACCAATTGTCTTGTCTATGTGATTGTTGTGCAGATGCGAGAGCTGGGCAAGATGATATTTGATTAGATAGGGAACATTCATTCAACCTGGAATCATGCTGAGGATGCTGTCCAGCTCTAAAGTCGAAGCATCACGTTTCCGCTTCTTCTTCGTCTTGCCTTCTCCGTCCTCAGCCTCTTCACCAGGCTTCTCCTTCCGTTTCTTCTCCGTCGTTGTCTTCTCTGCCCCGTTTCCGTTCGACTGCCCGTTCGATCCCGAAGGCACCTCCGCGTCTTCGGTAATCGTCGCAGCTCCAGCTTCCAAAGCTAGGCGCGCTTCCTTCCGTTGATTCTCCCACTCCTCCGCCAGGCCAGGCAACCACCCTTTCCGCTCGACAGTACGTGTCAAGTCCTCCTTCCACTTGCGAGGGTCGCGGCGGTACAGCCCCACATTGACCCGTCTCAGGAAGAACTTGCCAAAGGTGGAGGAAAGCAAGTTGCGCTCGCGTCGGAGAACTTCTGCTGCGATTTTGTCCTGTTGATAAAATGTAAAGGTGTGTTAGATATCCTGTCACATAATTTCGATTCGGGGATGGGTGTCTCTTACCTTGAAGAAAGGGTCGGCCCAGTCCCAGCACGCATCTGCGACACGACTTCCCCACTTGCCATTCTCACCCACGGTGATATCCACTAAGATCGGTAAAACGGCGCGGAAAAGGGCTGTCCGGTTCTTGAATGTCGCTGTTGCTGAACCCAGGGCTGTGACCAGGACGTGCATCCCGGCCGCAGACTGCGCGAGCGAGCGTAAGAGCTCAGGTCCGTTCAATGGGTGCAGTAAGCTGTCGGGACAAAGGAATGTCAGTGCCGTTCTCTGAACCAAAAATGAAGCTGCTGAGGTCTCACCTCTGATAGACGGTCTCGCTGGCCGAAGCCTCCGTCTTCAACATGGTTTGTAGGATCACAGAGCCATAAAGACTGGCCGGACTAGCCTGCAACCCCAAAGCCAGACTTGGGCTCTCTCCCTCCTGCTCCTCGCCTTCCTTCTCCTCATCCTCCTTCTCCTCACCATCTTCCTCAGCGTCTTTCTCAGCCTTCCCGGCGCCAGAAAGGGACTGCTTCAGAATCCGCTCGTAAGCTTTCCTAGACCGCATGCTGAGGATGCACGGGACAATCAGAGCGGCCTTGCGTTCGGCGTCGTCCTTCTCCGTTGACTGGTTTTTGCCCTCCTCATCGTCGCCCTCAACCTTCTCCTCCTGCCCATCTTCACCCTTCCCCTTCTTGCTCTTCTTCTTCTTCTTTTTCTCCTTTATCCCATCCTCCTCCTCGTCCTGCTCAGCATCTCCGTCAGCATCCTCGCCGAAGCCGAAGCTAGTGAGGATAGCTCGTACCGCATCAGCCTCGTAGCCGCCCTGACTACCCAGATGTCCCGCACGGACTAAGATAGCATTAAGAACCCCAGTTCGATTTTCTGTCTTGACGTGCTGTGAGGCAGACCCCTTTCCGCCGCTCTTGCCTTTCTTCGGTGTGGGAAGAGGAGCCATGGACGCCTTGACGAGTTTCTTCCCGCTGCTCTGCAACTCTGCAATGGCCGAACGAAGTTCATCCTCTTCGGCATCCACGTCTCGGCCCTGAGAGCCGAGGAGGGTAACGCATGACTGGACGATGTAGTTGGCCGTAGGGTGTAACGCAAGGTTGACTGTCCGTCCAAGGAAGTAAGTCCGCCAGAAAAGCCGTCCTGTCGCGAGAGCAACACTCTCCTTTGGTGATCCTGGTTCGGCAGCTCGTACGCGTTCGGCAAGAAGTTCGAGTACGCGCTGGATGAGATGCGATGCAATGGGATCCCGCAGCGCGGATTCCATATGATCCGATCTCTCTGGAATGGGAGGAAGAACGAGGGCGTCGGAACCCGCCTGGCCCTTCTTGCTTTTCTTCTTCTTCTGGTTTTCTGATTGAGAAGCCAGGAATGTCGCGCATGTGGACGGGATGTTGTCGAGGAGCAGATCGGCCAGTCGGCCCACAGGTAGATCCTCGTCTGCTGGAGGTAGTTCCAGAGCAAGTGCGAGACCGAGGGTGGGTGCTGCGATGACGTTGTGTGAGAGCGCGCGTACCTCGTTGATTCCGAGGGTCGCTGTGAGATCGGAGAGAAGTCCTTGCAAGAGAGCCGGGAATTCGGCAGGGACAGGTAGGACCACACTGTCGTGCTCTGCTGATCCATCTGTGAACCCGCTCGCCTTTGATTTCCCCTTCTTGTCGGAAGCAGAGACGCCTTCTTTCTGTCTGAATGCTGCGCTGCGCTTGCTCCTGGTCTGCCCGCTTGAATCTGAGTCGAGGGAGCGACCGGAGAGGATGGAGAAGAGTGTGCGGAGGATGTGGGTGCCGAATTGATGATGGAGCAAGGTCGAGACGGCGTCCTGCTGAGATTCTTTAAGCTCTGAGGCATAATCGAGGATGAGCTGCGAGGCCGTCCGCAGAGTCCCTACGTCGCCAGAGGAGGACGAGGAGGAGGGAGCGCTAGATGCGATTTTGAGGGAGCTCGCTCTAAAAGCGAGAATGCGCTGAAGAGAAGCGAGGATAGCTTCGACGACGTGCGATCCGAAGCGATGGGTAGCGAGAGTGAAGAGGCTGCCGCTCAGCCGGTCTGCGAGGACACGTAGCTGGGTCGGGTTGATGCGGTCGATGATGTATTCGAGCACGATTGAGGTGTCTGGGTCGGTCGCGAGGGCGAGTTCATGGCCTGAGAGTTCCTGGAGGGCGGCATTCAGCAGAAGTTGGTGCTGTTCGCTGTCTCCGCCTTCTTCTTCTTCGATGTCGGTGTATGCGCTGCCTCGGTTGTTCCGTCCTGCTGCGACTAGATCTGCGTGTGCGGTCTTGAAGTATGATTTGATTTCGGGTGCGACCAAACCGAAGGGAGTTGATGCGTCGAAGTCATCGTGCGCAGGTCGTCCTTGACCTTCTTGCCCCTGCTGCTGCTGCTGCTGCTGTTCGTGTTCTTGCTGGGAGAGGATCCAGTCCGGCTGCTGCTCGGGCTGCTGCTGCTCGTGCTCGTGCTCGCCGTCGACCTGCTGCTTGGACTTCTTCTTTCCGCGCTGTCGCACTTTGTTCTCGCGCGGCATCTTATTACTTTGCCTTGAGCTCAGCTGTGCTTCCAAGTGAGCGTCGAGCGCTTGTTCCAGTTGATGAGCGACAGGAAAGAAAGGAAGCCCCAGCCAGAATTTTTTGTGAGATGCCCGATCTTGCTGACCTAATCAGGGTCTGAACTTGTCTCCGCCGAAACGACCGCCCTCCCAAGACAAGGTGCGAACTCGGCCGAGAGAAGTCAGCAGAGTCTCCCCCCCCCCCCCAACCTTTCCCCAGACTTTTCGTCCTGACAGTACTCGGGCCCAACGGTTGTCGGTTATCATCTCCAATTTTTTTAAGTAACTAAAAAAAGCCCTCTCCTGGGGAGAGGGCCTCCAAGCTCAATGATGAAGACAAGCTCAGTGAAAAAGACGAAACTTGTGCATTCCTTGAGATTCTCCTCCTCGCTATTCCCCAGACCTTTAAGTACTGGGGTTATACGAGCCCAAACCGTCTTCGGCGTTTCCTAAAAACATACATCGCTCGAACAAACTTTCTTAATTCTCTACCAAATGTTCTGAAATCTTGGTAACAGGTCAGAATTGCACTCCTCTATTACCATACCAAGTTTCGTTCTTATCGGTGGACGTGGTGTTTAGTGCTGATCGAATGCTTCCTGTGTCTTCGTCGGCGATTGAGCTACCCAGCTGTTATCTTGTCGCCTCGACTAGTTAGTTCCTCGGAGCTATGCACATACGTACGCGGTACGTTGCTCGCACGTTGCGTGTCTGTTTTCACGTCAGTAGCTGATCTAGTACCATTTCTTTTCCATCTCAGGCGGTGAGCTTGTGTGCAGCAACGGACTGAACAGCGACAGCGTGGCTACGCCAACCCTACACCGCCAGTGCACATGGCCCCCGTTTTGGACGTAGAGCGACCCAAAATTCAGTACTGGCCGAGGAAGCACAGTGCGAAGTGGCAAGGGTGAGTCAGAGCATGTAAGGTTTCCTAACTACTAAGCAATAAAACACCAGTTAGATTCGGGATGGGACTGTCAACCACGTAGTACCGCTCGTTGTATAGAGACAGAAGGGACGTATTGCAAGAACTCTGACCTATGTCTAGTAGTGTTCACTGAATAGTGAGGTAGTAGTCCTACGGGGGTAGATAAGGTGGGGTAGGTAAGGTAGTAGATAAGATAGTAGTCTTGAAGTACTAGTTGAAACTTGATGAGACTCAAACTTCACACGGTAGACTTAACTCTGCAATGTTCTGTGATTGCCAAGTTAGTTGTCTGAATGTGTGATAGAAATAAGCTGAAGGGGGGCCAAACGGAAGGAAAAGGGCAGAGAGGGCGCTCCTTTTATACCTTTCAGTCGTCTTCGGTGCGCAGCTCTTCGTTCGGTGTAAGCTGCGCTCGTCTTGGTGAGTGACTGGTGTGACTCGTTTTGGTTGGTGTTGGGCGCAGTTTCGGGAAAATGCGGGGTAACAGCAATCGAGTCAAAACACAGTCACCAATGAGTCACAACCACACAACATTCGTCGGACACAACTAAATACATAACACAGTCATAGATACGTTAACATGACTGATCAGGAACACAGAAGGGAGTGAGCGGGTAGGAATTGAGAGAGGGGTGTGCAACAGAGGGGTGTGGTGCGTGAAGTGAAGGGTGGTGAAGTGTGGTGAGGTGAGGTGCGGCGCGTTGGTTCACGCGGTGGTGTTTTGATGCGATGACGTCATGTGAAGAAAATTTTCTTCACCGGGAAAAAACACCAAAAGTTGACCACCATGGGAATCGATCCCACGCACAATGGGGATAGCAAAACAAAACAAAACAAGACATCAACATACAAACCACTTGGCAGAGAACCAAGGACTTGAATATGAATGTTTCCATCTAGTAAGAATGATCATATCATGTTGATTCTCAGTTCTCAAGTTGGAAGATCTGGTAACAACAGAGTGATGATCACAGGTGACCAGAGGACGTGTGGAGAAGTATAATGGAGCTGTGAGGGTTATATGTATAATCCTTACATACTCCCCCTCTGGATCAACGTTATCCTAAGATGACGATCGATCCAAAGTAGTCAGGTTGAAGGCCGATCTGAAGTTGAAGCGAGGTGATAAAGGTTGGAGGATAGAGGCAGCCGGAAAAGAGTCGAGGTTCTCCGTGCATTTTTTGTAGAGGTCTTGATGATTTTGACATTTTTGTGGGTTTTTGGCGATCCAGTATAATTTCTCCGGATCGGGAATGTTTTGGTATCGAGAGCGGTCGAAAATTGGTCGACAAAAGCGATGAGAGAGGAAAGCGGAATCCGAGATCGTGGCGGAGTAATGGGCGTTGCGACTTAAGATGCGGTTGGACGAAAGTCTTGTCATAGAATCTGGGAGTTGGGACTTCAGTCTTCCTCAAGGTAGGAGTCGTAGAATTGTAGATCAGGATCGTCTTGATCTTCGGTTTCCTGGTCTCTATCATCTTCCACATGAATCATGTGGGTGCTAATTCGCTTGGGGCAACTAGAAGCCCAGTGGCCGTATTCACTACAGACGCGACACTGATCCGTAGGTTTGGGTCCAGTTGACCTCATATGCGGCGCCGAAGTGTTACGAACGCCGCTGTATGTGGTCGGACGAGTAGTAGGAGCAGGGACAGCCGGATACCACTGTGCTCTTTGTTTCGGTTTGGGGCGTATACGAAAGGAGCGCGATCGTGCGTGTCCTTCTGTTTGGTGTCGAGATCCTTGCGTTCGATTTGAGGCGTAGTCGTGGCTCCCTTGAGAGAGTTCGCATAGCGCAGCGCGCGTTCTTGATCCATGGAAGCTTGCACGATCTCTTCCCAAGAGGACACTTCAGCATCGATACCACGATTGGCTATGATAGCGGAGCTGGTGCTGTGCTTCATTCCCTTCAAGAGTCGCCGGTTTAGCGCGATAGGGCTTGGATACTCAGCCATTTGATCGGCGAGCTTGAGAAGATAAGCCTGGAAAGCGTGTATGTCCTGGTTGTCCTGTTTGGCGCTCTCGAAGTCGTCTGCAGCCTGGCGAGACAGCTCGTCAACGAGAAAGTGACGGCGCAAGGCCACGATGACATCCGCTGCGGACCATTGTGAGGATGTAGGGGCAACGTAACGCCAGTACCAATCCAGAGGGTCTCCAGAAAGGTATCCACCGAGGAGATTGACCTTGAGTATCTCAGAGAGCGGAGAGTGTATCTTGAAGTAGTGGGCCACTGAGTGAACCCAGTCGGTAAAGGCCTGGAGAGAGCGATCGCCGTTCCACTTCTCTGGAGCGTGCATCTTGATTCCGGCGCGCGACAATTCCGATTTGTCGCCGGGAAGGATGTGAGGGACTCGTTGCGACGAGTTCATGATTCCGGCAAACTTCCTGTCGATACCGGTGAAGATGGTAGTGTTAGGGATACTCGGAGGTCGAGTCGTATGGAGCGGGGCCGAGGAGTGAGCGGGCGGCACTTCACTTGCGCGAGGAGGCAGTAGGCCCGCGCGGCGAAGACGTTCGTCTTGGCGTTTACGGCGAACGGAGTCCGATTCGGGAACGGCCATGTCTTCGAGGATAGCGCCTTGTCGAGACGCGACCGGAGGAGCATAGGTGCGAGGCGCAGGGGAGTGCGGGGTGAACTGACGTTCAGTAGCAGCACGGGGAGATCCGGCGTTATGTTCGCGTTTCTTCTTGAGGATAGCTTGACGGGTCTGGAGCATCTTGAGCTCGAGTTCCGTAGCCTCGAGCGCGAGCTCGAGTTCCTCGATGCTCATGTCGTCGAGGTCGTCGGCGGGAAGGTCTTGAGCGGCCTGGAAGTTAGCCTCGACGCCGGCGTTGTTTTCAGACTTGTTGTCGTCACGGATAGTCGAAGCGACGAAGTCTTCGTCGTCTTGAGGTGCGTGAGGCTGTTGCGCCTCGGGTTCAGGGGTGGGCGTAATGCTGAGCATGCTTAAAGGTTGCGCCTGGCCTTGAGAGGCAGCAACGTTGATGTTGGAGGCACCAGCATCAGTGTCGTTGTTGTCGATGATGTCTTTGCGTTTCTTGGGAGCCATTGCAGAGCAACAGTTGTTGGCCACGGAAGTGATGAGAGTTAAAAAAGATGTAAGGTTTCCTAACTACTAAGCAATAAAACACCAGTTAGATTCGGGATGGGACTGTCAACCACGTAGTACCGCTCGTTGTATAGAGACAGAAGGGACGTATTGCAAGAACTCTGACCTATGTCTAGTAGTGTTCACTGAATAGTGAGGTAGTAGTCCTACGGGGGTAGATAAGGTGGGGTAGGTAAGGTAGTAGATAAGATAGTAGTCTTGAAGTACTAGTTGAAACTTGATGAGACTCAAACTTCACACGGTAGACTTAACTCTGCAATGTTCTGTGATTGCCAAGTTAGTTGTCTGAATGTGTGATAGAAATAAGCTGAAGGGGGGCCAAACGGAAGGAAAAGGGCAGAGAGGGCGCTCCTTTTATACCTTTCAGTCGTCTTCGGTGCGCAGCTCTTCGTTCGGTGTAAGCTGCGCTCGTCTTGGTGAGTGACTGGTGTGACTCGTTTTGGTTGGTGTTGGGCGCAGTTTCGGGAAAATGCGGGGTAACAGCAATCGAGTCAAAACACAGTCACCAATGAGTCACAACCACACAACATTCGTCGGACACAACTAAATACATAACACAGTCATAGATACGTTAACATGACTGATCAGGAACACAGAAGGGAGTGAGCGGGTAGGAATTGAGAGAGGGGTGTGCAACAGAGGGGTGTGGTGCGTGAAGTGAAGGGTGGTGAAGTGTGGTGAGGTGAGGTGCGGCGCGTTGGTTCACGCGGTGGTGTTTTGATGCGATGACGTCATGTGAAGAAAATTTTCTTCACCGGGAAAAAACACCAAAAGTTGACCACCATGGGAATCGATCCCACGCACAATGGGGATAGCAAAACAAAACAAAACAAGACATCAACATACAAACCACTTGGCAGAGAACCAAGGACTTGAATATGAATGTTTCCATCTAGTAAGAATGATCATATCATGTTGATTCTCAGTTCTCAAGTTGGAAGATCTGGTAACAACAGAGTGATGATCACAGGTGACCAGAGGACGTGTGGAGAAGTATAATGGAGCTGTGAGGGTTATATGTATAATCCTTACAGAGCAGGTCTTCTTTTCATCCGGCGGACGAATGCTGACAATCTCCCGCTCCCGCAAACTCACCGTCGTTAACGAGGCCATCCTCGCTGCTTCGTCTACCACACCCAGATTATCGACAAGTGAACGCGTGTCACTACGGACGGCTCCAAGGTCATCACGTGTTCCATACATGCTACCGACGCTACTTCTCCACAGAACAAGTTCGACAGGTTCTCCCCTCTCTGCAGGAACTTCACCAGAAACGGTGCCTCATTGGTCTTCCGGGTGAGTCCACCCTTGCGAATGGCAACTGCATTGCGGGAGGATACCCGGTGGACACTTTGGCCAACACAGCACAGTCGCATACGAGACCACCCCCGCAGTCCGAGGTTCGGCTACGAACCATTCGCTGACCTCTAATTCCACTCTTGATCTAACAGGATGCCGACAGCGTGTAAGGGACGTTTACGAGGAGGAGAAGGGGGATATTGGAGACAAAGGGATGATGCAGTTAGAAGCGGAGACGAGTGAGAAATGTTGCTCGGTTTCGCCTCAGGCCGCAGGCGGGATCTCCTTTGCCGTCTGGCCCTCGCACACCTACCAGGAGTTCAACAAGTTTGGTGCAAGATCAACAACTTCGGTGCCCAGCACGTTGCCCACTCGCTCTCCCGGGCCAAGATCACACTCTCAACTCGGGCAAAGCGCGAGTACGAATATTCTTCTGGGACGATGAACGCGGGGAATTTGCCAGCGGCCTCTGCCATCTGAAATCGACGGGGTTTGGTATGGTGCAGCCGCAATCGAAAGCTGGACGATTGGAAGCGGGGACCAGCCGGGAAGTCCGATGTGGACGTCGATACTTCGTGGACCGTGGGTGAAGTGGACCGGCCGGAAACAACGCGTCTCACTGAATCTGGTAACCACTGGCTGAGTGAGATAAGGACAATGAACGAGGTGATAAAGTGAGTGACTGAGTGGGTGAATCAGTGAAGGCGCAAGGTAATACTCACCGTAAGCTGATCGTCAACGGGAGGGATTGCTCAACCTCAACGCTTGATCGAGACCTTGATCGAAACCTGGAATTGACGGTGGGCTGATCGGTGATGTGAAGTAGACTATCGAAAAGGAGGACGCGGAGATTGGCGGACGGGATGGGCCGATGGGGTGCCTTGGAATTCCCTGTAGAAAGAGTGTGAGCTTCACATTGTGCCGGATCACATCGACCATGGGCTTGATGACAAAGGAATCGAAAAGGCCCGCCGTTAAATACCGCACCCTCAATTGCACGTGACCACGAAACACCATTCCACAGCATCCAGTCTATAAACATAGACTCAAACTTCATGTAATCCTTCTATCTAAGCATAGTACCAATCGTGTCAAGTTTCGTGTCCTTTGAAGCAGTTTAAGGGGAGCTGTGGTGGTCTGAAGTGATTGTGGGTCAAGAGTTGGCCAAAATCCTGAAATTCTTCCACGTGGGCCCATTCGACCGCGCTCGCACAACTCAGCGAATTCATCTCCATTTTGTCTGATTAAACCTGGAGGTAGTCGGGGGGTGTTGTATGGGTGTCTAGAACGCATTGCTGAGGTCTGTTGTGTGTTATTTCGTGTGTTTCCTGGGCCCTGGCGGAAATGATTGAGATCACGTGACAATTGAGGGTGCGGTATTTAACGTCTGGCATCGAAAAGAGTCAACGGCATGAGCTTCGTCGGTAGTTTACAAGAGCAGATACCTGACAGTACTTGGGACTTGTGGATGTGGGGGATAGTAGTTGGTGGTGATGTTTTTGGGCTGAGTATGCCTTGCGTGAATCTATGCGATGGGGATAAGGGGATAAGAACAAGAGGATGAGGAGGGAAGAGGTAAAGGGACAGCTGAAGCTGGAATAATGATGAACACAAACAGAGGACAGAGAAATCAGAAAGACGATGATGAGGACGTCTACTTCTTTTTAAGTAGGCTTGTCACGCCTCTACAGAGTACAGTCAGCCATTCGGTGTTTAGCGTTCAGCGTTCGGCGTTCAGCGTCCAGCCAGCGTTGCAGTTTCAGATTTATGATTGGGGAAGGTCTTGGGGTCTGAAGACTTGATCATCTCGACAAGAGTATGCACGGTCTGTCTTCCAGACCTCATCGGATGTGTAGTGGGTTACCAACTGTCTGAAAGTCTGGGGAACCGCTCTGTCCACCTCAAGTGGGCAGCACGGCCACGATCGTCTCCTGCCTCACCATCATCCACGCAATAAACAACACATCAAAGCAAACAAATAACATGCCTGCAAGTTACAAAGAGGAAGAAGAACTGATACTGGACGCAGTGGAAGAGGCGCAAGCAATCGTAGCGTCTGGGGAGATCAAGCTCAACTTGTCAGCACTCGCCAGGAAATACAAGGTGGATGCGCAGCGCCTGGCTCGTCGTTATGCTGGTGGAGAAAGCAAATCAACACGCGCACCCACAAACAGAAAGCTCACGGAGCTGCAGGAGAAGGCATTGCTGGAATACATTGCAATCTTGGATCGTCTCGAAATCTCAGCAAGAATGTCTCTCATTCAAGCATCTGCAGATCAGCTCCTTCGCGATGCCCATCAGGACAGCAATACAACTCCGCCCGTTGTAGGCAAGAATTGGGTCAAAAACTTTATGAAGCGTCATCCACAGGTGCACAGGGTCAAGCAGAAGCCGAGGGAGATCTCAAGAATGACTCAGGATCGTGAAAACCTTTCTTGGTGGTTCAAGAAATTGGAGAACGTCGTCAAGAAGCAGGGCATTCTCCCAGACGACATATGGAACGTCGATGAAATAGGATTCCGCATTGGTATCGGCAAAAGTCAATGGATCATCACTCTCTGTCCCTCTCGCGAAGCACATCTGGCAAGTGAGACGAACCGTGAGACGTTGACGTGCATCGAGGCAGTCAGCGCGGTTGGCGCACACATTTCGCCAATGGTCATCATCTCTGCGAATCAACATACGGAAGAATGGGTCAAGAACGATTTGCCTGGTGATACCTTGCTTGCGGTTTCAGAGAATGGATACACGGACGACATCCTCGCTCTGAAGTGGATCAAGCACTTCGACGAGCGCACAAAGGGAATGACAAAGGGATCAAAGCGTCTTCTAATTTTCGATGGACATGGATCGCACTGCACCAAGCAGTTCCTTGAGCACTGCGACGCGAATCAAATAGTCCCCTTCAGTCTCCCTCCCCATTCGTCGCATATCCTTCAGCCTCTGGACGTGTCGGTATTTCAACCCTACAAGCACTGGCACAAGGAGGCGATCGATGCGGCTACGCGTACAGGGTGCACGAATTTCAACAGGGTTGAATTCCTCTCTGCGCTGGCTTCGATCAGGAAACAAACAATGAAAACAAACACAATCAAAACTGGTTTCAGGCGCACTGGCATCCACCCTTTTAATCCAGAGATCGTGCTTTCGACGTTTGCGGCGCCAGAGGATTTCGCCCCTACTGCTGAGGATTTCGTTCCGAGCACTCCTGCCCAGTCGTCCTCGCCTCCAGCTACTCCTCAGACAATACGAACCCTTTCTCGCAGTGCCCACAGGATCCAGGAGAGGTATGATCTCTCTCCAACTATGGCGAAATATATTCGAGGTTCCTTGCAGCAGGTGCAGACTGGCAACTTGGCGGTTGAGGCTCTCGAAAAACAAACCGCTGCACAACAGGAACGTAACAAAAAAAATGAAAGGGCTCGAAAGGTGGTACAGTCTGGCGGGGTTCTGTATGCGGAGGAGGCGAGGGAAATAGCTCAGGAGAAGTTGGATCAGGAACAGAAGGAGGAGGAACGACGAGAGTGGGTGAAATTCAAGAAGGATGTCAAGAAGAGGAAGTCGGAAGGGTGGCACAAAATACACGTTGAAGCTCGACGGGAGGCAAAGCGGCGTCGTAGGATTGCAGACAGGAGGCAGGATGATGAAGAAGAGAATGTTGAGTTTGCTGATGCGGATGAAGAATGAAGGGATAGCGAGGAGGAGAATCTCAAGGAATGCACAAGTTTCGTCTTTTTCACTGAGCTTGTCTTCATCATTGAGCTTGGAGGCCCTCTCCCCAGGAGAGGGCTTTTTTTAGTTACTTAAAAAAATTGGAGATGATAACCGACAACCGTTGGGCCCGAGTAGTGACCACGAAACCTCGGATCATTTCATATTTCCCAGGGCCCAGACTTTTAAGTATGGGGTTATCAAGTAATAGACCAGTTTTTTCCTCGGCCGAGACTCGAGAGCCCCAATTGAACATTCATTGGCTAATGACTAACAATGTTCACCATTTTTTGTCATGCTAATTGTTACATGATCAAGAATATGACAAATATGACAATCCAGACTTTATTTTGTCATATGAAATCAGTGGTCGGCAAACCTTTAGACTTTTTTATTAGACTTCTTCGGGCTTAGACTTTTACACTTTTGGGCTTAGACTTGGACTTGGACTTTTTCGCGGGAGGGCAGACTAAAAGTTTAAAAAGTCTAAAACTTCAACACTGCTTTGAAATGTCAGACTATTGGACTATCAGTCAGACTTATTGTCCAATAGTCAGTAGTCACAAAAATGCTTGGACTTCTTTGGACTTTTAGTTCAATACTCACAACGCTGAGCGACTATATGACTTAAGGTCTGATCTTATGTGACTTAAAGTCGAAATTGAGGCTAAAAATTTTTAGAGACGGTATTTTGAAAATGGCCAAAAAATAGGCGTTTTGGACTTTAAGTCATAACATTTAGACTTTCAGTCATAAAAGTCCCAATAAAGTCATTATTTACGCCAAAAAGTCGCATTAGACTTTTAGTCTGACTTGTCTAGACGTGGACTCGGACTTTTGTACTTTTGGGGACATTAGACGTGGACTTGGACTTTTGCAATCGAAAAATGTTACACTTTTAGTCCATGCCGACCGCTGCTGATATGATCATATTTGACCCATCCGATGTCATGTATCATGTATGACAAAATATGACATAGAATATGACAAATTCGAGTAGCTCCTCCCGGAAATGTCATGTTGTCATTTCTCATATGATAATATTCGTTATATTAACATGACAAACATCACAATGCCCTCCCGGAAATGTCATGTCTTCATTTCTCACGTGATAATATTTGTTGTATGAACATGACAAACATTACAATTATTAAGAAACGAGTTTAAATCTCGGATCCCGATTTGAAAATTGGAATACTCCTCGAGGATCGAGGTGGATGAGGGGGAACGCGGATTTTTGGAAAGATACCGCAGAGCGCCTGGACGCGCTGGCGAGTGATAGGCATTATTGTGTGAATGGCTGCTTGCTGCTGACAGGGCGGGCTGTCGCGGTCGTTTGAGAGAAATGCAACTGCTGTGGTGACCACGTACCCCTGTGATCCTGAGAGAGAGAGCTGCTGCTGCTGCTGCTCAGGCACGGTGGAGCTGGCTGGTGCGGGCAATGGTGCTGCTGCTGCGGAAGACAGTAGTCAGGCACAGTGGCTCTGGCAGCTGGGTGACGATGAGGTCAATGCTGCTGGTGGTGACGCGGTCGGAGTCAGGCACAGTGGCGCTGACGAAGGGATGGTGCGGACGAAGGTGATGCGGACTGCAAATGTTGAAGATGCCAAAAGAAGAGTGGATTGCGGACCCGGGGGGGGGGGGGGGGGGTGCGGGCAGTAGTGGGGGTGGTAGTAGTTACAAGTGAGGAGGGAGGGGAAAAGGATCTGGCTACTTAAGGGGGATGATGGTCGGACTTTGAAAGGAGTGAAGAAAGTGCGTCCCTGGGACGCACTTTTCTGCCAGTTGGCGGACAGCGTGAGAAACGGAAAAATATCGGCCGAGAAAGGAAAGTGGAGGTGTCACGTGGGTGCACCACGTGGTATGCCATGTGGTGGCCGGACAAAGGGAAGAAAATGTAACTTAGAAAATTGACCACCGATGCTGGTCGTTCTAAATTCTAAGTCCCAATAATCAATAGGTCGCCCTAGGCCAGGTTCATTGAGAGGAGCTGCACCGTAGAAATTAGAATTGCGCAGGTTTGGCTGATAAAGTGATAATCGTCCAGGTTGCCGACGCGAAAGTCGGGGTGGTTGTATGGCTGCTTGCGCCGTCCTTTGAAGCTCGACTTGAACGCTTTATATTTCATTCCGGATAGATTAAAATATGAAGTTAAAAAACAGAAACGGAGCGGGGAAAAAGGAAAACACTACTGACCTGTTCAAAGCTGCCTGGTTACGTGCAGCGGTGTCAGAACCTACCTTCCGACTGTTTGCCCTGTCAGTAGTGACGCTGTGCCAAACTCTGACTTTTTTGCTGGCTTGGACTTCGTCATGACTCATGGGTCACCGGTCATTACCCTTTGGAGCCTCCGGAGCTCGTCTTGAGGACTGAAGCGTTCATAGTCACGTGCCGACATCTTGTTTAGTAAATTGTGGATGAGGGACCAGAGGGGAGAAGCGTGAAAAGAAGGGAGTTTTGTAGGACTCACAGGTCCAGGCCCGCACTGATGCTGCGGACCTCATGGAGCTCCTTTTTACGGCAGCCGCGCCTCAGTGGCGTGTCTTTGATATCATGTGTCAGCCTCCGACTATTTATACCATAGCCACGCACTAATCCGGCCCCAAACGCCGCTAGTAATACCGGTGGTCCCCTTTACCCCGGTTTCTGGGGCAGGGAACGTACGTACTTACCGCAGATCCCTGTGCATCAGACTACTCTGGGGAGGCGGAGGAAAGCTCGGGGGCCAAAAGAGGCAAAGGTGGTCAGTCATGAGCATGTACATTATAAATATCGAGACAGCACGCGCCCCGGAGCCACACTCTCCTTGCCTTCCCTGCTGCTAGTGGTACCGATGATACCACTTCCACTCCGCAAGAGGCGAAGGCTCGACGGCTGATAATTCCCCGAGCACAACTCCTCGGCATCACGACCCTCCTCCTGTCAACTCTCCGCAAGGGGACGTTTGAGAGGCGAAGGTAGAAGTTCGCGTCTCGCACAAATGGAAGTGGCGTTGAACAGATGTTCTCCTTGTTGGCCGCGGCGCATGCTCCGGTAAACTGACGGGTATTTAGAAGTAAGAGCGCTTCGTGCATGTGCTCGATGGCTTCGATGCCGGTGCCGCGCGCACGTCATCGGCCTCCTTCTCTGCCACGCTTTCGTTCAACACAAAATTTACAGTTGTATTTTCCGTGAAAATTGTTCCCACCTGCTGTTTCGCAGGCGGGCCTGACTGCTGTGTGGGAGGTGCCTGCTTGCCCTTGGTTTGAGCTGGCTGCTGCTTGTTGTTGGCCATGTCGGGGATGAGGTGGGCGG